>JASANE010008626.1:0-22660 GCA_030248225.1 Trileptium ribeirensis
AACATGCTGCTGTGCGCCGTTGATATGCCCGGACATCGAAGCAGCACCGTTGTAGCCTTGGCCAACCAAGTTTGCTGTATCCAGGCCAAGTGTTCTCACTATATGAATGATGTGTTGGCCCAAACCAGCACCAGTTAGATCGATGGCCTCATTGAAACGCAAAAATTCTTCGCGAATCATGTGCGTACCACCGTCGTTATCCACGAAACGCACGCAAAAGCACAACTGTTCCTTGTGTGCCACGTCCGTTGTTTCGTCTACAATGACAGAATAGAACTGCGCTCCTTTGACCTTCCGGATGATGGCTTCAGTAACTAGGTTCCCACAGATCTCGATCAGTTCATTCTGGGTGGTTTTCGAGATGTAAGTAGCATTCTTCCCTGCAGTTCGTAAATGCTCGTCCAGTACCTTATCACCACTGTCGACGCGGAAGGCAAGCAGGGCTCGGAAGTTACCGTCGCCTTGGACGACGGGCTCCTCAAAATCGATAGTACCATCATCCCTGTGCCCTCTGTAACCGATTCCCAATCGTCCACACAATATCGTTGTTTTGATGATGGGTGCGAGACGGCGGCGTTGAGCCTCAACATGCTTCTTGCGTTCCGAGTCGAGTGTCATTCGGATATCTGTGCGGGTGCGAAGTGACGTGAGGAGGCTGTCCGCGAAAGTTTGAGCGTTTTTGTGGTAGCTCCGGTTTAAATGCGACGTCAAATGAGCATCTTTTCCTGTGAGGTGCCCATATTTAGTTAGCGGACTGTTCACTAGCTGCCCAAGGGCTGTAGTTTTACCCTTTTCATTTTCAACGCTACCGGAGCTAAACAGTGCGCACGGAATACAAACAACGCCGCCTAATCGTGGAGAATATTTGAAGCAGCCATATGTGTTGCCGGATATATGGTCCCTGTTGAGGTATACCTTCTGTTTTTTCTTCGGATCTTTCCCCTTCTCGCCCTTGAGTGAAAACGGGTACTTAAACTGGGGTCCTGGCATCCAGTGGTCAGTCAACAACAGCTTTTTGTCGTTATCGCTGAGTATCCTCGCCAAGTTGCCGTCGCGTTTGCCTTTGGTGAATATGCGAGCGATGTCGTTGTCCACAGGTGCTTCGGGATCAGCCGGAAGAGACGGACCGGCGACAGGTGCAATCGGCACGTCAGGTGCACACGTGCCATGAGGAGCCTCCTGTTCACCGTCATTAGGCCCGGTACCAGGGTCGACGGCTGCTGGAGAGGCCGCCTGAAGCTCGCCACCAGACCCGGCGACAACCGGTGGAGCCACCCGTTTGTCACCGCTGGGTTCGGTAACCGGATTGACGGCGACTGCCGGTCGCAATCTGGCAGACGACGTATCGGCAGGAGGAACATTCGAATTAGCAGCACGTGGAGTAGATGCCTTGAAGTACTGTGCTATAGTCTTAGGCTTTTTAGGCATTGGCGGGTTATTTGGGTCGCTCATTGTAGCAATGGGTATATCTTATATATAGGAGTGACAAATTAATATTCCCTGAAATGCAACAAAGACATATGAATACGTGGTACGTTGAGAACTCTCTCCACGTGGAAACTATATAGGTTATAAGGCATGTCTCACATGTCACTGTTTCTAAATTCTTTCGACACCATCACGCGATGCTGAACTCTTCAGAAGAGTGTCGGCTAAAATGTCTGGTAGGGGGGATGCATCCCCCCCATCCCCCCTCTGGATCCGCCCATGTGTAGCACTAACATGTATGGCTGTGGTATATTACATTGGATTCAACAGTAACATGTAACATATCGTCGTTGTATTTTTTCGAACGAACGAATTTTTTCATTTTAACAAATGCCCGCCGCCAGAATATTTTAGCTAGAGTGTACAAACGTATTGCGGAAGTCGACTGGATGGATTTATCTTCTTCATGTAAAAATTCTATTATACTGAACAAGCTGGAAGAACCAATGAGAAAACTTGTGCGGGTTGGGGTTGGGATGTGGTGTACTCCTTCAATGTAACCTTGTAGCCACGCTCGTGGACGTCATCATATCTTTACTGTTGCGGTTTGCTACATTTTGTGCAGGTCGTAATATTTCATGACTTGTAGCTTTCTTTTTCCTAATTTGCGTTATTTTTATTTAAGGCACAGTTATACAATACGGTCAGATTCTAAATCTGCATAAAGAATGTGTCCAAGCAACTATGTTTCATCGGATCAAGATTTGCTCGCCAAATAAACGTATGTAATACGGCAAAAATATTTCTATGTATTTTAATGTAAAAAATGTATTTGATGAACGTAGCGAAACGTGTGTGTTGCAGGGGTGAAATGTTTTAAATTCCGTCTGTGTGTGTGACCGGCCATAACTCGGGAACAACTTAACCGATTTTCATGGTCTTGAGCGCATTCGAACCGCCACAGTCGATTTACTGGTACATCACTTAGCGTTTTTTGATTTGGGGTCTGATTTCGGGGTCAAGGTCAAAAGTTTGGTTTTTTGCCCTATTTCAGTACCCTTCACGGAAGCAAGGTTATTTTTATCATAACCTTCGAATTTATTTGTCTCGTTGGTTTTATATCATAGTAAAATAATAGATGCGGATGTCCTTTTTGTTTTTCGATTACGGCTCCTGTTCTGTATTTATGGGCCTTGAGGTACATAGGTATGGCTTCCCAATGGCTCATCGATACAAAATTTGAAAATTTGTTCTGACGCCTTGGGCGGCTAATAAGTTTCACCTGGGGGTTTTCGGGCATGGGAAACTCATTGCTGGTGCTGGGTTTGCTCTATGCCTCATTGTTCTAAGTTTGCAAGGGTATGAGGTTCCATGGTTCGGGGTCAGAGGTCAAAGGTTTTTACTTCATTTTATTACCCTTCACGGAAGCAGGGTTATTTTTATCTTATCTTTCGAATTTTTTCTCTGGTAGTTTTCATTTCATAGTAAAATGATACATGTCGATGCCTCTGTTTTGTTTTTCTATTAAAGCTCCTGGTTTGGAGTTATGGGGTTTGAGGTATGGCACCGTTTTGGTTCGTCGACCGAAAATTCGAAAATTTGTTTTGACATCCTTGGCGGCTAATAAGTTTTACCTGGATGTTTTCGGGCACGGGATGCTCATTTCCGGTGTTGGTTTTGCTACACGACGCATGATTCCATGGATATTTGGGTATGGCGTCCATAAGGTTCGGGGTCAGAGGGCAAAATGACGGTTTTTACATCATTTTAGTACCCTTTACGGAAACAAGGTAATTTTTATCTTAACTTTCGAATTTTTTTCTGTGGTTAGTTTTATTTAATTGTAGAATAATAAATGCCCATGCCTATCTTTTGTGTTTCTATTAAAACTCTGGTTCTAGAGTTATGGGGTTTGAGGTATGGTGCCCCAATGGTTCCTTGAACCAAAATTCGAAAATTTGTTCTGAGGTCAAGAGCGGCTGAAAAGTTTCATTTGGTGGTTTTCGAGCATCGGAAACTCATTTCAGATCTTAATTTGGTTCTGTGATCCACGGTTATATGGGTACGGGTGTATGGCGCTGCCATGGTTCATCGACCCAAAACTCCTAATTTTACTGTTACGTCATATGAGGCTGATAGCTTGCATTTGAGCGTCTTGGGACATTGAACTTATTTCTGGTGTTAGTTTTGTTCTAACTTGTGCGGTATTGTGTGATATCCACATACAGCTTATCGACGTATGCTATCGAGAGCTGATTGGCTGTGCACGCTAAAGGTGTAGTAGTACCTATGCTTCACTACGTTCTGCAATCTCGATAGAGTTACTATATATCATGTTCTAGGTATATAATGTCGTGCTAGCTAACTGTTGGCCTTAACGTCAAATTTCCGATCGGCAGCCGGTCGACACCCAAACAGCCGGCTGGCGATTCAATGGCTGGACGGTGTCCAACCGACGGCTGACTGCCACGAATCTTGGCTTTACTGCGACACAAACATTTTTTCGTAACTGTATTCTAGCGTTATTTTAAGATTTGCACGATTTGAATATAAAGGTTTTACACAGCGAGAAATTGCTAAGGTGAAGAATCATACACCTAAACACCCCTTTGCATAACAAATAGATTTTACGTTGGGCCACCGTTGGCATTGAAGTAAATCACTGAACATGGACGCATGTTAGTTTAAATAATAAACATATTTATATATATACATAAATGTTATTATGGACGCGAAAGAGGACCATCCCTTAAGTGTGCGCACAGACAGTAAGACTAATCCGCCTTTCCTCACTTTAAAAGCCGTGTCCGACCCCTCCCTCGATTTCTTAAATGTGCCTTAGACACTGGAGAAGTTGACATTTTCTTATTTTCGTAGACACCACATAACGCGTTTGGTGTTCGAACGTTGGTGCGGAAGAAATTTATATACTCAGGGACCAATGCAAGGACTAGTGCAGTGCATGAACACCAATATTACTTCGTAGCCGCTGTTTCGTATGGGCGCTTGAATGGATTCTGCACTGCTTGTGATTATACTTTGAAATTTTGAAAGTTTCAATTATATGTTCTCTGTTGATGCAAACACCGGTGGGGATGATATTTTTGTTGGGAAAAATGACGTTGTTACATTGGCTACGTACTTACGGACAGGAAATCGAACGCTGGTGGGGCAAATATTCTGTGACTTTGAATTGTGCCCGGCCCGGCGATGACTCTAAACGGGGTAGGACTAATAAAGGTCACTCGCCTATACCCTGAGAGATGTGCACCACTCCGTCGCCATGTAGGGAGTCCCTCTGATTTGAGGTCAAGTAAGTGTTTTGAAAAGGTCAATCCGTGTGACCTCTCGTCCGCCTCATGGAATTTTACCCAGAGTTTCCCACAGCCTGGGTTGTACACGCCGATACTCTTACTCTGGCGCACTAACCTAAGTGCTACACTATCCGATTGGTTCCCCGATTCTTTGAGTCGTTCGATTCTCTTGCTATATTTAACGAACACCGTCTGCGTGATCTGCAATATTGATTCATCGAAACGGGTAAAAATGGTGTTGGCGCCATTATATTGAGATTTTGAGAATGTGATTTTGAAATACGTGGCTTCTCGTACCATTCCACATTGCTATTGAGCTCTAAATTGTATAGCTGCTTCGAGGGCTCGCAATTATATCGAGATTTTGAGAACAATATCTTGGTGTGATTTTGAAATACGTGGCTTCTCGTACCATTCCACATTGCTATTGAGCTCTAAATTGTTTAGCTGATTCGAGGGCTCGCAATTATATCGAGATTTTGCGAACAATATCTTGGTGTGATTTTGAAATACGTGGCTTCTCGTACCATTCCACATTGCTATTGAGCTCTAAATTGTTTAGCTGCCTCGAGGGCTCGCCATTTTATCGAGATTTTGAGAACAATATCTTGGTGTGGTTTTGAAATACGTGGCTTATCGTACCATTCCATATTGCTATTGAGCTCTAAATTGTTTAGCTGCTTCGAGGGCTCGCATTTATATCGAGATTTTGAGAACAATATCTTGGTGTGGTTTTGAAATACCTGGCTTCTCGTACCATTCCACATTGTTATTGAGGTCTAAATTGTTTAATATGCTCAACATGGCGTCCTCTTCCTGTTTAAATCGGAGACTCACTGATCCTAGTCCGTACCTACTGGCTATTGCTTTATTCGCTTTAAAACACCGTGGCCACAGTAGATGCTTTTCACTATGAGCTGAAATCTGAGGTGGAAACAATCTTTGATACGACACAATTAAAACATAAAACTAAATCTTACTATGGAACAGGAAGTTCCTGAGGAACCTTACCGGAGACTTTCGCGGGTTCTTGAGGCTAAATGACGATGATAATTAACTATTTAAGCACCCTTTGCTTGATTTTGACAAACTCGTGATATAACTTCAGATCGCTAGTGTGGGGCTCATAGTTTAACCTAATGTAATTTCGGAAACGTTTTCCTGATAAGGAACCCAAAAAATCGGGGATTTTTGGTATTCTTAGTATCGCCCTTGGCGTTTGAAAATAGGGAGTTTATACGTTTAAAGTGGGACATCTAGTCTAGTACTAGTCAGCATTTTGTGACCCCGATAGCACTTTTCGGGACCCATGGATCTCATATTATATTATAGCTTGTATCAACCGCTGTCACCAAGATAGTTTAAACTTGAAAATTTTGGACCAAAGATTGTCCCTTTAATTTGGGCGATGAAGTTATTATCATGTGTTACTAGCAGTGCTTTTCCGATGGGGACGATTCCTTACTCTTTGTTCTCTATAGACTTGAGCTTTTATTCAATAAGTTTCTCCATTTGTACAATTTCCAGCTCATCTTTCATCCAAAACGCTTATACATATAAACATTAAACATTCAATGCTTACATTTGACAAAATTTGATGGCTGATGCTCACTGGGATCGGTCCATTCGGGCCGATAATACAGCACAATGAAGACATGAATCTTAGGGGAATATTCTGACGATGCCCCGAGTCCCGTCTGAGCAGACATCAGCCGGCAAAATGAAATTATAACAGTCCAATTCGGATTTTCCTATACAAATTACGAAATATACGATTGACCTGGGTTGGTACCACGCCCAGGCCAAGTAAGTTACTTTGATATTGACAACACATAGTTCTTTTGATGCATTTTTTCGAAATCACCAGAAACCTTTAACGTGGCCTACTGATAGAGAGTGATGACAACAATGACATGACTATGTAAACAATTCTTTTATTATTTATAAACCAGACAACAATGCTGTACCCAGATCACGCTCCACCGGTCCATGGGCATCTTTTAGAAACATATTTTTGGATCGGTTTTAAACCTATTTTAGAAGTTTATACAAAAAATTGCTCTCTTACATCTCTTAAATATTATTATATTTATATGACTCCTTAAGGTAATCCGTGTCGATCATTAGTTTTGATACATTTTCTCGAAATCAATTGAAACTTTTGACCCGACATACTGATAGAGAGTCATGACAACAATGACATAATTATGCAAGCAATTATTTTATTATTTATCAACAAGACAATAATGGTGTACCAAGATCACGTTCCACCGGTCCACTTGCTTCTTTTAGGAACATAATTTTGGATCGATTTCAAAACTATTTTACAAACACTTTCAAAAAGTTGAGCTGTTACATATAAGCTCTAATTTTCAAATTTCAAAACTTTGATTAAAGCAACGTAGTTTTTAAAACGTAGCAAACTGATTCTCAGAATTTTACATACAGATCGGAAGATTTAGTAGCTGCATCACATATTCATACAAACCCATATATGCACAGAACTTCATACTATATTTTATAGGAACTCGCATAGTTTAATTCCCTGAAATCAAACTCGGATTTCTGGTTTAGCTAATTAAAGAATACGTTCCAGGCAGGCATTTTTGATCTAAATATATGTTGCTTCACTGGTACAGCATAGCGGCTGCGTTCAAAAACACATCGTTTGTCCCTGCTCACCGCGGTTTCAGTTTGCTAAACTTTACCTTTTTGTTGACTTTAAACAATGTCGTTTATGAAGGTAAGCGCGGCTGATAATTGTGTCGTTAGCCGATGTTTCGTGTCTGTTATCGGCGCATTGTGTAATTTACGCATTAAGTAAAAGCCGAGCGGATAATGTTTCGTTGCCTATTCGATGTATTTTGTGGTATTGGTAGTTTTAGTCATAGCAGCGAATCTGTGACATTGTTTACACGTTCCTCCGATGTCGTAGTATCAGTAGAGTATTTTATTCCAATGTGACAATTCGCGAACCTGTCCGCCTTAGTATTGTTTAAAAGTAAAACGTATTGCGATAAATGTTTTGGATTTTATATAACTAACACTAGAAGCAGGACAAATACTGTTAGCTCCCGGTAATGTGTGTCGTTAAGAAATGGAATTTTTAGCTTTATCAATTTTTCGGGGCATTTACACTTTTTAATATATTTCTTGGTTCACAAGCGCTACTGCATTTTCGCGAGCCACGAAAAGTGTACTTGACATTTTCTATAATTTAGTTTACTCAACGTTTACAAAATTACCCTTACACGGAATGTCAAGGTGGTGGTATTGTTAGCGAACGACGACAGAATTTTATTGCATGGCCTTTGTACTACTTGGACATGATTCGTTTAGGAAGATATATATGTTTATCGCCAAAGCTGAAACGCTGTGGACATTGTACCATCAGAAAGACAACGTGTTGTACTATTAACGAAGAAGTCAAAGAGACTAAAGTATTTACTTCGAATCAAACATATTTCATTCACATCTATTAGAGCAAAACCTGGGCTTTCGCAAAGGGGGACGGGCGGGGGCCACGTTCCATACTTTTTGCAAACAAACGAGAAGAAATTCACTGATGGGATTACAAAAATGATTGTACACGACTGCTCCCCCACTTTTGAAGAGCTTGCGACGCGTCTGAGAAAATCACATGCGTTTAAAGGGCATTGCTGTCCGAAAGTGAACTTTTGTTGGGCCGAAAAACATATGTTTAGATAAATGCATTTTCTGTACCATCTCGGCTTCCGTGTAAGGGTAATATACTAGATCCTTCGTTCGTACCTGTTGGTTTAGCGTCACGCACAATTATTGGTTAGCCAATACAAAGCATGAGTAATGCTTTAGATACATATGAACGGATAGTTAATAAACTCGATAAAATGCATGATCACTCATAGTTGCACCTTAAACAAAACCATACAATTTGTTGCAAAAATACTGACTATACATGCAGCATTCAGTCTAATGTATGACCCGAAAATGTTTTTTTACGTTTTATTTTGAAAACAAATCTAAATTCTAGATGAAATTATCGGTATCCGCGTGTTATAGAAGTGACAGTGACACTTTAAAATGTTGAGCCAAATAAAAGCGAATGTTCAAAGCCATAAATGATAATAGGAAAAGATACATTAATGTTGCTCTAGAACGATGTTTTTCCGTGTATTACGTATTTTCAACAATGTTGATATATTGATCATGCAGTATATAGCGTAAACATACGCAGATCGTCTAACTTTGAATCAAATACCGCCAGTCAGTTACAAGTTGTAGACGGTAATATCTACGCGCTTTTGATACAAAACTGGTGGTTTTGCCTATCAATGAATTCATTTTGCCAAAGGGTTATTGGCAAGATATTATGCCTTCTGGTGCAATGTCTCTTTACGCATGCATGCTTAGAAAATTTCATCACATTACTTTAGCGGAAATAAAACTACAAAATGATTTGATTTTGGCCGAACGTGGGCCTTTTGTGATCCTTACTCGTGCGCAACTCTACATATAGATAAATATTTCTAGTATTATGTGCCGATCGTCAAACGCAATCACTGGTAGAAATTAAGGATATTAGTCATCTGTTCCTGAGCTGCAGCTCTTATTCAAGTGAAATTTCGCATTAGTGCAGTAGCAAAGAAACGTGATAATCTATCTTGCGACAAACTCATTATATTTATTAGCAAAAATGATTTTTAACGTTTTCTCGTGGCGTGAAATAAACGTATGAAATGAATTATGAAAACGTTATTGCGCGGGTAATCTTAAGGTGACCCAGCCAACCATCCTATTTTGTATGTTTGGATAAAATTTGCTACGGAACGCTTTTTGGTAGATTGAAATTCGGCGAAAAATTGTTCGCGAACAGAAGCTCGCGATTGAAATCAAACGATTTTGAGTTCGCGAACTTTGAAGTAAAATTACCCAAATTTTTGAGAACGAAAATTTGTCGATTTGATTGTGACGTCACTTTTGCATTGAATTTGTTCGCGAACACTGTATAAACCAAATTTAAATGATAATACATTACGGAACAAAATTTGTGCAAACTGAAATCACCGAAATTCTGTTCGAATACAAGGTCTAATTTCTGGCACTTGAATTTGATTTTGCCATTTTTCGGTTAGCGAAAAACCGAATGAAATTAAGCCTGTTTTCCGTAACAAGGGTTTGCGATTCGATATTGGTAATGACAGAATAGGGTGGTTACCTTAAGTTTACTCTCGCATTATTGGTCCCATGCAATAAACAATGTAAAGCTCAGTATATATGCAGAAAGTTGCAGTTGTTCAAAGAGCATACCGGTTAAAAATTGCAATGGCTCCCAAACATTCTGTACAAATAATTAATGGTTGTAATTTATATTTATATCGAGTCTTTACTTAAAACCTAGCAACTACCGTGTTGATAAACCTTACTTTTATTGTATTAATGTGCTATGAATAGTTTGTGGGCATTCCTAGTGAAACAATGTTTGCTCTGCTAAAAGCATACTATATTTGAAAATATATTGCAACAATATTTTTCCTCACCAGCAGCTAGCTTTAGAATTATTAATAAAGTAATTTTGTCCATGGTTTTACAAAATAGTGTCAACCTCTTTCAAATACAAAACAGATTTAGTTTCATAAACGTGTTTATTTTAAGTCTAGATCATGGTTTGCAATTAGCGGTAAATGTATGTTTAAACGTCTAAGTGATTATATATGTTTTGTTAGCAAAAATATTGTAATGGCTTTGTTTGCAGTTTTACCGACCGAAAAACTGCATATTTTTTTCAATGTTGAAAGCAGCAAGAATGTGGTCCTGCAGAAATTTAAATAGAAAGTTTATTTATTAAAATTTTCCACACACCTCCAGTTCCCTTTCGTTCCCGAAACAAACATACGCTCCGTTGTATCTTGACGTTGGCGACTGTCATTTTTAGTTAGGTATATATATAATGATTATTCACAGCCTAGTTTATGACGGCAAAAACCTATCTTTATATAGTAAACCAAGGCAATAATATCTAAATTCATTATCTGCAGTAGTTTTATATTAAAACTATTTTGTTTCATTAAATACACTCAAAATACTTTACCTTAAATTTAAAAGAAGTTTCTTTGAATTTTTCACCACCAGATATTCTTTAAAAATTTATATAAATAATATTCCTTAAAATTTCAAATTATTATTTAAAAAAATTATCTTATTAAGTATTATTTCTGTAATTTCCAAGAATAACTCTTTGAATTTTAAAAGAATATTCTATTGGTGCAAAAATCAAAGAACCTTTTTAAGTTTCATGGAAACCTATTTTCAGTCCACACTCACAACATTATCTTTGCAAAACTGGCGCATAGCCAAGGTTATCGGGAACAGTGAATCCAGAGTAAGTACATGTTGTAGAAGCACATATGGTAGCAAATTGATTAAACACTGTCTTGGATACACAAAAATAATACTTCTACCATCCAATTTTTGTTTTCAGTTGTACTTTTTAGAAAGAAGCAATATATTGTTGCACCTTACTTTCTGAAACACCTATATGAAAGAAAATTGTGGTTTACTGCCACAGTTTGGATTAATCAGCGCTATACAAAATATTGGTTAGTTATTATAAGCTGTAATCATCTAACGGTATATAGCGCCAGGTCATTATTTATATTCCAAGTCCATATTTATATTCCACAAAATATCAAATATTTACCCGTTTTAATATTATAGATGCATTGAAAATTAATTTAAGACAGTTTAAGCCATCAATTCTATGATGCACCCGCTTTTAAAAGCTTCAATAACGAATAACTCAGCTCTTCCAAAAAGTTTTACGTTAGTATTCCGGGCTGATACACAGCAATGGTGGAGGAACTATTTTATATGCCTCCAAAAAGTATTGAAGCCAGACAAACCAAATCTGTCACATATCGGGGACCGTAAAGAAGTACCGCTGTCTCTGTGTCTAGAGGACATGATTTGATTCTCCACCTTTCCCGTACTACGTACGTAATTTACTCCGTTAATAGAAATTTATGCGCTGTTGTGTACGTAACAGAATGATTCAAGTTTCACTTGAAATTTTATTAGTGCTTAGCACTTTTAGTGGATAATATTACACTTTTAAATAGCGTACATTGCAGAACCCTATGCTAACGGATTTAAATTTACTGTAATTATGTTATAACTGTTTACACTAATCTAGGGGAGAGTGGCTCGGCTTTGGTTGTCTAGTCGCGTAGTGTAGAGTTCACTCATCGCAAAAAACGGTGTTTTTATGTTACATTTAAAATATTTAGTGATTACCGATAATCAGATTTGTATATCGATATAGGTCGATCGCGCTATCAACTGCTATGACACATTTTTCTTAAGGTAGAATAGCTAGGCTCACTGTAAAACTCACAGAGTATAAACCAGGTTTCGAAAGTTGTTTGATTTCTCTTGAAATGTTGATAAAACATTGGGTTCACGTCTTACTTCAGGATGCCAACTATTGATTTCATGTATTTTATGTTTTCGCGAGCGAATATAGCGGTAAATATTCTCTGTTAATGATATGATAAAAACAGACTTAAGTTTTTCATTGTCGTATCATTTTTAATATACATAGGTGTTGCAAAATTTTATATAGCCAATGTACTTCATCTTATATGGCAAAGATTGAAGTCAGCTAAGATACATTTTACATATAACGACCAGTCATATCAAACAAAAATCATTCCCTTTGGCCCTAACGTAAAATTATAATAATATTGCTTTCAATCTACTCACAAAATAATATATAGTAAGTAAAGCTGAATCGCAATGCTAGTGTTGGGCAACGGCCGTGAACAACTGTTTCCGGACGTCGCTCGGACGGTTAAAGGTTATATTGGCTGCCGACCAATAGCTAGCAATTTCGACCATTAACAGCGCCAATAACTGCTCAGCAGCTGTTTGGGGCCGTCGCCTGGCCGGCTAAGGTATATATACCTTACAGTTGTATTGCAAGTACACTAGGCTACCCGTTAGCAATTTCGACCATTAACAGCCCCAATAACTGCTGAGCAGCTGTTTGGGGCCGTCGACTGGCCGGCTAAGGTATATACCTTACAGTTGTATTGCAGGTACGCTAGGCTATCCGTTAGCAATTTCGACCGTTAACAGCCCCAATAACTAGTGAGCAGCTGTTTGGGGCCGTCGACTGGCCGGCTAAGGCATATACCTTACAGTTGTATTGCAAGTACACTAGGCTATTCGTTAGCAATTTCGACCATTAACAGCCCCAATAACTGCTGAACAGCTGTTTGGGCCATCGACTGGCCGGCTAAGGTGTATATATACCTTACAGTTGTATTGCAAGTACACTAGGCTATCCGTTAGCAATTTCGACCATTAACAGCCCCAATAACTGCTGAGCAGATGTTTGGGGCCATCGACTGGTCGACTAAGGTGTATACCTTATAGTAGTATTGCAAGTACACTAAACCAGACTAGTGATACGTTTGGTGTATACAAATGCACAATAATCAACATGAACGATATTCAGTCAACGTCTACGTAATGTTAATGCAGTCGTTTGTGCTATAAAGAAATCGTTTCGGTTTCGAAACGGCGTCTATTAACACCCATATTATGTGTAGTAGATATATTATGTTTGGTATATCTGCAAAAGGCTTCCATCTTTGGAACATCAATATTCCATGATAAACATCAAAGCCAGTCGTTCCTACTTAACATTGCATCTAGTACAGCCTAGCTATAACCCGTATTAAGTGTAGGATTCAGCACTTTAAGTGTGCCAGTATAACGGTACGCGTGTAAAACCTTGATATGCAAATGGCGCGAATTTTCCAAGTAATGCTGACGTAGTGGTTACGAAATTAAGTTTTTACCGTGGTAAGAGACACTTCTCGACAGTAGATCAGCCGCTGGACCGTCAGCCTTCACAAAAGTTATATGTCTGACATCGCCCGACCGTTTGACTACGTAAATCGGCCCTTTCTCAACACAATTCAATACAAACAACGTGATATATATCTCATATACAAAAAAGGCTCTTAAAAATAGCATACATATAAAATTTTTTATAACTTCAGATAATATCCCATTTAACTAGGTATTAATTGTGGGTTGTCGACATGCTCTTGTCCTACGCTATAATGGTGCGATAACGGTGTACCTGCGGCGTTTTCCGTCGGCTTTGGAGGATGGTTACATGGTCTTGTCGGGCGGTGGTCTTCTGGAGAGGGTATGCAATTGTGGGTTGCGGGATCCCTCGAGGCAAATTTTCCAAAATATTGAAACCCATAATTTTATCTAATTTCGCTAAAATTTTTGCTAATTTTTGCCCATTTTTCCCAAATTATTTGCATAAATTTTCAACAATTATTACTAATTTCAGTCACCTTATGTCAGTATAAAAATTTTCTGCACGCGTGGCAGCGGGGTTTCGGGGGAGCGTGTGAAGATGGCCTGGGGAAAGGGGCGACCCCAATGAGAATCACCCTCCTTCCCCGTGTGCGTGCCTATGTGTAGACGTATTTAAATCAGATGAAACGTGAAGTGAAAATGAATGTCGTATCTTGCACAATGTAGACCAATGGTGATATCTGTAACAAATTTATTAGTATCCTTAAAACATGAGTAGGACATTACATTAACAAGTTATGCGTAAACTAGTATGCCTCGCCAAAGCTGAATATATTTGCGGTATTACAGCTAAGCCAGAGAATTGTAATATGTTTATGTACTATATGGTGTTGTCGTTTGTTGACCTAAGCGTCAAGGTTTTGCAGGGTACCCTCGCAAAACTCTCGCGGAATATCGGCTGCTCGTCAAGATTTCTCGGGGAGTAGCAACGTTGCTAATATTCAACGAGACTAGAGCGGGCATAGGGACCACCAATGATTGTCACACGTACTTTATCCACCTCTATTTTTGGAGACCTATTAGTTGGTAGCCTCCCAAGAAGCCTGGGGCGGCTGCGGTGAATCCCTTAGCGAACCTCGGTGGTTTCTTTGCAGTTTTTTGGGGGGTGGGTGTGTGAGCAGGAAGACATTAATATCATCTGATCAGGTAAAGTACATGAGTAGGACCTCGCTTTATGCTCAAATCGACGGTATGTCATTTATTCCATTAAAGTATAAAAAGTAAAACCCTGTTGCCGAAACGATGGTCGCAGCAAAGCAACTAGTTATTTCGTAAAATGTAGAATTTTAACCATACATGACGAACAGGGGTTACCGTGGCCTACTTCCCCTGAGACCTCGGACTCCCCCTTCCCCGAAGGCCCTGGTTTACTACTTCTCAGAGTGTACCCTGCCCCCTGGTGTTCCGCCCCACCTTCCCCGCGGCGAAGGCCCGCAGAAAATATTAGCAACAATTGGTGTAAAATTGGGATAAATGGGTTGTCGGGGGAGGGGGGGGGAGGGTGAGGTCATCAATTCTTGCAGCACCCCCCGAGAACCTACCTCGTAGACCTCTACCAACTGAGATGACATCCCCCGACTAACTATGTAATTATTCGTATATCTTAATGCAGCCGATCAGGTGTCGATAAAACATCCTCGGTATTCAGTAAGACGCTCTGTTTTACAGTTGCTGCTTTAATCGTATTTAGATTTTTAAGTTGTGTCTACGCAAATACTTCGGTGACAAGAGTAACTCTTTATAAGTTTCGTATGTAGCAATTTAATATTTACATACGAGCGCTGCTTTTTATATGCTTCAAATAACAAAAATGTTTATAATTGAATTTAAATTTATAGATAAATTTTGAATTATATAATAAATTATAATTAATTATAATACATTATAATTTTTTAAGTTTATAGTTACAGTTAAATTTATAACTATAATTGTTATCATATAATTGTAACTATAAAATATATAATTATTTACATATTTATTTGGAAAAATTATTTTTTTCTGTAAAATCATCTATATATACATTATTAGCCATATCCTATGCAATTTGTAACGCGTGTAAAATGGTTTCGTAAAACGGGACGAACTGTGTTGCTCTTGCGTTTGCCGATGGGGCATTGGTGGTCTCATGGTTGAACTAACTGAGTCTTGACCGTGGAGTTAAATCAAGAATACGCACCCAAAAATACACTAATGAAGGCAGTTGGACAATACCATCTCAGCTAGAACCACAACTATGTCATCGATTTCAGCAGTGGCTAATTGAAATATTACCGACTCAATACCAGCAAATTTCTTCACCTATATTAGTTCGGACATGATTATAGGGTTTTTTAATAATTTTTCCGTTTTTCAAAATATTAATGGGATGATCTAAATATTTGCATCTATCATCTATTATAATATAAAAATAGAAAGAATTGAAAAAATACATGTTTTCCTAAATATCAGCTCGTTTTTTTAGTAAGAAAAACCGAAGTAGCTACCATAATTAGTCACAAATGTAAACAGCTATTAGAGTTATGTCATCGAATGATATGAATAATAATGATAAATATAACACGTTAACATTTCAAGATCTTGACATACACGCAGCACAATTGGTCTATCACAGTCACACTGGTACTGTTGAGCGTAGCTTTTGGGTTATTGTTATAACATCTGGCGCATTGCTTGCGGCATATATGTGTTTTGATACAATGCTCACGTATCGAACAATGCCTACAACGACGGAAGTAAAAAATATCGATTCGGATCCCGTATTTTTTCCAAACGTGGCCCTGTGCGCATCGTATCCGTGGAATTTTCCGAAACTTCTTGAAGCCGGATTTCGTGAGGATTTACTGTATGACTTTGTCGACTTTTTCACTATTTCAACGCCCGATCCAGCTGCGTTTCCGCCGGATAAAATTTTCAACGGTTCAATGCAGCAAAAACAAGCATACGTTAATGAATTTGTAAACGGCGATATTCGAACGTTGTTTCTTAACTTTAGCCTTGTTTGTGAAAATGCTATGGTTGTTTGTTCGTTTCGCAATGAGAAATTCAACTGTTGCCAAGATTTTAATGATCTTGTATATCCTGATCAGGTTCCGCGTAGAATTTCGGAGTCAAGAAAGTTGCCACGAATAACGCCCTATCTTCACTCAACGTACGGAACATGCATGATCGTCGAAGCCCCTGCACAAACAGAAGTGGATCAACTTTCCGGCTTGACAATATTGGCTCATTTAGATGCAAACTTACGGAGTGGAATGGAAAAGTATGCTCTTGGCTACACGTATCAGTCATTCGTTATGGAGTTTGCGAAAACCTATACTTTTCACAACAAGTAAATTTATATCATTGATATTCATATCATCATATATACATGTGTATATGTCTAGGTATCCATCTCGGGCAGCGGATATTTACTACCTCACGTTTCCCCGTGAGGCCGGACACACCTTTCACCTGCTCCCTCACTTCCCCAAAACTGCCCCCTCACCCGTTGAAAAACAGACGGTTACAGCCTAAAAGTAGACTGGAGCCATGGCACCAATGTCGTTTTATAAAAATATGGATGCACTTTATTGCGACTTTTGTTACTTTAGGTGCTGCTAAACAATAATTTATAAAGTAGATGTATTCCACTATAAAAATAAACAATTTTTATAGTTTACATTTGTATCTTTCTCCATTTTGCTTCAATAATTGTATTTTATAATGAATATTTGCTATAGTTTAACTATGAAAAGTATGTTAGTTAATCCGTGATATTCACTTTGTGCAAAGCGGTATCATCTTTTGTTTATTTTTTAGGTTTGTAATTTGAACTTAGTAACTACAAAAATGAATTTGATCTCTGCTTATTGTTATCCATACATTGAAGCAGCAGATATTTCAGTTACATGATTAAATTCAACTATGCAGTACGGTAGTCAGAACAGGCTAAGTTTTCATTAGCCTGTTTCACGTCCGAAGTTATTTATGTATTGTGCTATGTTTGACAAATTCATGCCGGCATCAGCAATCGAACCCGGGTTGTACGATTTAAAGCAGCGGACACAAACGACCGAGCTATCTATGAGCTTCTGCTTAGTTGATTGAGTAACGGCATAAAGCGAGCGAATAACAACCCGCGTGCGAACGTATGCCACACTACATCAGCAGAAATTCGTTTTAATGCCTAAGCCATGTACATTTCGGATATCACAGAATTTTTAGAGAATTTTAGATTTTTGCTTCAGGCTCATCTTTAAAGCACCAAATTAAATTTTTATTAAAGTAACATCATTTGGCTTGCCAATATTTAAAATATTTACATTCAGTTTATTGATGCATTTAGAGCATATTAACGATAATTGTCTTATGATAAAATCTGTAAGGTTAAAAGTGTTTTAAATCTCAAGTTTTTAATTTGTCGGATTTAATTTGATTCGATTTGCGAGAGAAAGCGAATGGTCTAAAGATGAGCATGATCAAGTGAATCGCTCAAAAATTACAGGACAAAAATAATTAAGCTGCTATTATAATTCCCTAAAATTAGACAAAACATGGAGAACAATATTATACAAATACAGACACTCATTGCAGTTAAAAACGGCAGCGTTTCGTAAACAGTCATGCTACATTACTCTTATGCTCGTGTCGAAGCAAGCTTTTTGGCAGCAATGTAACTTCATAATTGAAAAAAAAATTAAATAACCAGCTCAGCTTTACTACTGGTTTTCTGCATATTTACCGGTGGATATCTTCAATCCTGTCAAATACAGACACTCATTGCAGTTAAAAACGGCAGCGTTTCGTAAACAGTCATGCTACATTACTCTTATGCTCGTGTCGAAGCAAGCTTTTTGGCAGCAATGTAACTTCATAATTGAAAAAAAAATTAAATAACCAGCTCAGCTTTACTACTGGTTTTCTGCATATTTACCGGTGGATATTTTCAATCCTGTCTGTTCCGGGAGGTAATCCGTCTTTTGATAAATTCTGTGTCTTGGCTGGTGCTAACGTTGTATCGTTGCAAATACAATATGATTACTCACAGTCTACCAGACAACCGTCTACATCTTCGCTGGTTGTAATCGTGAAATGTTGTATACTTAGCGAAAATTTCAGCTCCTCAGTATTTCTGTTTTTTTTACATTATTTTTATTTTTTTTTTATTTTTATATTACTTCACATTCAATTTCCTTTTGTATGCTAATGTACAAATGTAACAATTTTCATGGCCAAGGATTTGACGGTATATAATATTTTTCTATTTATGTTGCGTTAGAAACAATCGGACTTGTTGCTCAATCGCTATTGAATCGCTGAAACAGTAAAACAGGTAAAACAACCGTACTTATTTCTGTTGAACAGAAAGAAATACAATTTTCAGCAAACCTAATTTTTTACCATTGGGTGCCTCTCGTTTCATCGTATTTTTTGGCGTTCTAGATTCTGCGGTCCTACTCCCGTGACTTTTACTTGCTCATTCACTACACGTTCTTTGTGCACATTGATAAAAAAGACCTATTTTTTGTTTTCTACAACTTGTTACTATAGCACGTTCATGGGTTATCTTACTTATTAAATATGGAATGTAAATGGTTCACTATAATAGTATTCAAGCATAGTACCCATAACCGAAAAATTATCGCTTGAATGCATAAAAAATTTCTACCCACATAGAAAAATGCGAAGATATTTAAATTTGAGTTTTACTAGCATTGCAGTATTTTATTAAAATTTGGAGGTTTGATAACAACTAATCTCGGTCTTAATTAGTACAATTCATACTTTTCATAAATTCTGGAGAACAGTAAGACATGGTTCGAACGCGCCTTTGCTTGTGGGATCATGCAAAGTTGATTAGAACATAAAAATAACCAAACTGGTTAGATCACAAGTTTTTGATAAATTCTGGAGAACAGTATGACAATCTTCGAACCCGTTTTTGGTTGTGGGGTCACGCAAAGTCTATTAGAACATAAAAATAATCAAACTGGTTAGATCACAAGTTTTTGATAAATTCTGGAGAACAGTATGAGCAAATTTTCGAATTTTGTGGGTCACGCAAAGTCTATTAGAACATAAAATTAAATTTCGCAATTTGGGCCCGTTTTGGTTGTGGTGTCACGCAAAGTCTATTAGAACATAAAAATAATCAAACTGGTTAGATAACAAATTTTTGATAAATTCTGGAGAACAGTATGGCACTTTTCGAAACCCGTTTTTGGTTGTGGGGTCACGAAAGCTTACTAGAACATATAAATAAATCAAACTGATTAGACCACATTTTTTGATAAATTCTGGAGAACAGTATGGCACTCTGCGAACCCGTTTTTGGTTGTGGGGTCACGAAAGTTCACAATCACATAAAAATACAAAACAACCCAAACAAACAACCACCCAACAAAACAAAAAAACCCAAAACACAACAAACAAAACAAACAACCAACCCACCAAACCAAGAACAAAATACCAAACTGGTTATACCACATTTTTGATAAATTCTGGAGGACAGCATGACACTCTTCGAACCCGTTTTTGGTTGTGGAGTCACGCAAAGTTTACTAGGACATAAAATAAACCAAACTGGTTAGATAATATTTTCGATAATTTTAGAACGTATGGCCTTTTCGCCCGTTTTTTGTTGGGGGGCCCAAAAATATAGGACATAAAAACAAACCAAACTGGTTATACCACATTTTTGATAAATTCTGGAGAACAGTATGGCACTCTTCGAACCCGTTTTTGGTTGTGGGGTCACGCAAAGTTTATTAGAACATAAAAATAATCAAACTGGTTAGATCACAAGTTTTTGATAAATTCTGGAGAACAGAATGACACTCTTCGAACCCGTTTTTGGTTGTGGAGTCACGCAAAGTTTACTAGAACATAAAAATAACCAAACTGGTTAGATAACAAATTTTTGATAAATTCTGGAGAACAGTATGGCACTTTTGGAAACCCGTTTTTGGTTGTGGGGTCACGAAAGCTTACTAGAACATAGAAATAAACCAAACTGATTAGACCACATTTTTTGATAAATTCTGGAGAACAGTATGACAATCTTCGAACCCGTTTTTGGTTGTGGGGTCACGCAAAGTCTATTAGAACATAAAAATAATCAAACTGGTTAGATCACAAGTTTTTGATAAATTCTGGAGAACAGCATGACACTCTTCGAACCCGTTTTTGGTTGTGGAGTCACGCAAAGTTTACTAGAACATAAAAATAACCAAACTGGTTAGATAACAAATTTTTGATAAATTCTGGAGAACAGTATGGCACTTTTCGAAACCCGTTTTTGGTTGTGGGGTCACGAAAGCTTACTAGGACATAAAAATAAACCAAACTGGTTATACCACATTTTTGATAAATTCTGGAGAACAGTATGGCACTCTTCGAACCCGTTTTTGGTTGTGGGGTCACGCAAAGTCTATTAGAACATAAAAATAATCAAACTGGTTAGATCACAAGTTTTTGATAAATTCTAGAGAACAGTATGACAATCTTCGAACCCGTTTTTGGTTGTGGGGTCACGCAAAGTCTATTAGAACATAAAAATAATACGACCAAATTCTTGTTCAGATCACATAAGTTTTTTGGGATAAATTCTGTGAGAACAAACCTCCCCCAACCAACAAAACAAAACAAAAAAAAAATAACAAACTCAAAAAATGACACTCTTCGAACTCGTTTTTGGTTGTGGAGTCACGCAAAGTTTACTAGAACATAAAAATAACCAAACTGGTTAGATAACAAATTTTTGATAAATTCTGGAGAACAGTATGGCACTTTTCGAAACCCGTTTTTGGTTGTGGGGTCACGAAAGCTTACTAGAACATATAAATAAATCAAACTGATTAGACCACATTTTTTGATAAATTCTGGAGAACAGTATGGCACTCTGCGAACCCGTTTTTGGTTGTGGGGTCACGAAAGTTTACAAGCACATAAAAATAAACCAAACTGGTTATACCACATTTTTGATAAATTCTGGAGAACAGTATGGCACTCTTCGAACCCGTTTTTGGTTGAGGGGTCACGCAAAATTTACTAGAACATAAAAATAACCAAACTGGTTAGATAACAAATTTTTGATAAATTTTGGAGAACAGTATGGCACTTTTCGAAACCCGTTTTTGGTTGTGGGGTCACGAAAGCTTACTAGGACATAAAAATAAACCAAACTGGTTATACCACATTTTTGATAAATTCTGGAGAACAGTATGGCACTCTTCGAACCCGTTTTTGGTTGTGGGGTCACGCAAAGTTTATTAGAACATAAAAATAATCAAACTGGTTAGATCACAAGTTTTTGATAAATTCTAGAGAACAGTATGACAATCTTCGAACCCGTTTTTGGTTGTGGGGTCACGCAAAGTCTATTAGAACATAAAAATAATCAAACTGGTTAGATCACAAGTTTTTGATAAATTCTGGAGAACAGTATGACAATCTTCGAACCCGTTTTTGGTTGTGTGCGGTCACGCAAAGTCTATTAGAACATAAAAATAATCAACGGTCAATATAGTTTCGATAAATAGAGAAGAAGACAACGAACGTGGGGCAGCGACAAAAAAAAAACTGGTTAGATCACAAGTTTTTCGTAAATTCTGGAGAACAGTATGGCACTTTTCGAAACCCGTTTTTGGTTGTGGGGTCACGCAAAGTTTATTAGAACATAAAAATAATCAAACTGGTTATACCACATTTTTGATAAATTCTGGAGAACAGTATGGCACTCTTCGAACCCGTTTTTGGTTGTGGGGTCACGCAAAGTTTATTAGAACATAAAAATAATCAAACTGGTTAGATCACAAGTTTTTGATAAATTCTAGAGAACAGTATGACAATCTTCGAACCCGTTTTTGGTTGTGGAGTCACGCAAAGTTTACTAGAACATAAAAATAACCAAACTGGTTAGATAACAAATTTTTGATAAATTCTGGAGAACAGTATGGCACTTTTCGAAACCCGTTTTTGGTTGTGGGGTCACGAAAGCTTACTAGGACATAAAAACAAACCAAACTGATTAGACCACAGCAATACGTAACTGAACGAAG
>JASANE010008627.1:0-85252 GCA_030248225.1 Trileptium ribeirensis
TATATAGCACCGGGACGACTGGTCAGGTCGAGACCCGTCTGGTCTCGTTAGATGTCTCACTGGGTAATTTACTTGAAAGCACTCATAATTCTCATCGATGATTGGACGGTAAAAAAAGAAACCAGTTGCTAGGGCGCTGGTCAAGCCATTTTGGGGCGTTCAAGAGCCTATAAAAAAGGAATTTGTCCGGTGGGAGGGGGAAATAGAAGTATCGGGACGGGGGAATCAAGTAGCACGCATGTACACACATATATATGCATAACTATATTTCCGTATAAGCCTAGGTTAGGTCCACTCGGAACCACGGTCACCAGCCAAACCTAGGGTAAGTAATGGCTGTTAACTGAACTTTCGCCAGTTTGTCCCCAAAATATCTCAGGAAATCCTCCAGCGATTTGTGATGCTCTGAGCTCGTTCGAAAGCCCAAAAAATTCTCTATCGAAAAGTATTCGTGGCATTTTCGGTAAATCTGAACTGTTGGACGGTTACGGGCCGATAAACAGGCCCGATGTCCGTTGTTTCCGAATAATCGGAAGCTACCGTAACCCATTTGTTTCAGCTTACTTTTGCGACCATTAAGCTGTAGTTTGCTCGAACCAGGTAAAGTTGATAGTCCTGATTTTGATTACTTTCCGACCCCTTAAATTGTCAAAGGCCTCCTATTCCCGGACGGTCGGAATTTTGAAATTTCAGAATGGAAATAGGGAGAAGTAGTCGAGTTCCGTTCAAATCCCCAATCTTGTTGCCAATTTGAGGCTCTTTCCTATTTTATCCTAAATCTGAACCTTCACCCTAATCGGACTTCTTGAGTACCTGAGTGGGCTCGTCCAAAAATGATAAGCAATTATGAAATATGAACATGCAATGGTACAAAAATCATATCAACAGCAAAAGCATACCCACAACAAAGTAAATGTGTTAATATTGCAAAACAGTTATCTCAACCATGGCGGCATGCAACCCATGAAAATGTACTTCCCTTAAACTATGGCTGGTTCCATTTGAGGCGCGTTTGAGCAATTTTACCGTCGAAATCGTGTGAAAGACACGTAATGGGCCGGAACGGGCCTGTTACATATTAAAATTTATAATAGTATAGAACAAGTTGAAAAGACCGAAGGCATTTTGTGTGAAAATTTGCAAGTTCGAAGGTAGAAAATTGTACATTATGAATAATTTCCATGCTTGCTGAATTCCGAAATGCCATTTTCGCAATTACCGTTTTTACCTTTCCATTTTTCCAGCCCAAGTAACCCTGAGGTTGGAAATAAAATGCAGGCCATGTTGTTCTCGATACACTAAACCTGAAGCCTTAGTCTTAGCCTAAGCTCTGGTTCTTACGGGAAGAAGATTCAGCTCACGGTTTTGCGTTTGATTTTCTTTTTCCTTATTTTTTCTATTTTTATGGTGCGATAATTTGTACGGTGGTTGTGAATTCGCCGATCTAGACTCCCTCTGTATATAGTAAGCAATATATTATTGTATATATATTATTAAATTACGTAGCTAGAGAAAGGTGTATATAAAATTTAAATTGGAGTTGGAACATAGAGTTTTTGTAAAGGGTGTACCAGGCTACCAGAAGGGTTTCCTGTCCAAACCCGCCCCAAAATCTCCAAAATACCTAAAAACTCCGGGCTGGTCATCAATTTCTGTATATTATAGCCTTCCCTCCCTTTTCGTCCTTGGGGTTTCTTTTTTCTGTTTTCGTGTTTTTCTTTTCGTTAAATGCTAATTTGCATAATTAGCATTTGTTTTTGTTATTAGCTAACATGTGTTAGTGTCTTTCTTTTTCTCTTTATTTCAGTTTAGTGTTAACATCGGCTGAATTAGGGAAGTTGCAGAGCGAGTTTGTTATTGTGTTTCATTTTACCAAAGCAGGATTTTACTATATTTCCAGGGTTGTATGCGATTTATAAAACCTGATACGAACATTTTTAATAATTATTTGCTTTTGGTTCCTTGTTACCTGCGGACCACCTAGCTAGTGCATATCGTGACGTTTAAATTTTAAATTGAATATCTACGAATTCTACGAATTGTTTTCGACTTAACTGGTGCTCAATTGTATTTCAATTGTTTAGCTTATGCTTTACGAGTTTATGTGTGTGAATAACCGATACTGCCTTATGTCTGGATAGGATTTTTGAATTTATGGCTCGAGTTGTCTAATTGTCTGGCCTTGCCAACAAAAATTAACGTTGAGTTCATAGTTAGGTACATACTTATTACTATAGTAATTTGTCTCATTCGTATTATCTTTCCCATATGAAATCTAGCTGAGCACGAGCGTAAAAGTAAACCCTAACGGTAGTCCATCCCTTAGAATCCTAAAGTGTACTATCATAACTGAGTAATACCCTGTGGAGTTACTCGGGACGGAAATGCGTGAACATACCCTGGTTGAGTTTGAGAAGTGGGAGACCAAGTATTAAATTGGGAACTTGAGATTAGCTGCCACTACTCAATAGTTATAGCGGGCCTAGTTAGTCGTCGGGAAGTGGGAACATTAATAGAACGGCAAGTAATTAGCGTAATTCTAAGAACCTAGCATATTGTAATTAAATAAACGTACGGGTCTAGCCGTCCGGAAGGCTTCGTACAAACCCACAAGGGAAAATAATAGTAAAAATTAAGGAAACTATTAGTGTAAATCTATGACCCTAGAATAAAGTATTCAAATAAGCGTACGGGTTTAGCCGTCCGGAACACTTCGTACAAACTCACACAGGAAAACTAATAGTGTATCAAAATCCTTCAGTAAGCCGTCCAGATTCTGTTGGCTTTTAGGAAACTATTAGTGTAAATCTAAGGACGAGGTTAAGGTATTCAAATAAACGTACGGGCCCATCTGTCCGGAAGGCTACGTGGGAACCTCACAAGAGAAAAAGTAATTAATTCTTTACCTAACACTAACTTATCAGACAACTACTTGGAATAATAGTGCGCTTAAAATTTGAGTTGAGAAAAAAAAAGAAAACAAGGCTGGTCTAGTGCGGATATAAAACAAAGATCAAACGGTACAAATTTAAAGTGAGTGGCTAATAATACCGGAGCTTAGACGGGACTGTAAATGAGATACGTAGTGGCGCGCATATTGCCTGTAATTGGCCAGGTGTAAAAATTCAATATTAGATAAATAATACTAACTTTGAATAGAAGTTCTAATATCGTCTTTACTCACTTGGTGTTGAAATTATCATCGGAGCTAATCGAACTAGACACGCCGCAACACCAACCAAGTCAAGACATAGAGAGATAAGATATACGCGAGCCAAAAATTAAAGACGCTTATTATCATCGGAGCTAATCGAACTAGACACGCCGCAGCGCCAACCAAGTCAAGACATAGAGAGATAAGATATACGCGAGCACAAAATTAAAGACGCTTATAACTATTATTTTCGCCGGCATTCTACTGGCCACGCGTACGGACACCACATATTCGAGTGACGAATCCCATCTTATTTTTAATTCCGATAGCCGTCATAATAAAAATACCCTCCAGCCCCTACCCCCATCGAAACAAGACAAAATAACATGCTGACCTTGATGTCGTGTAAAAGCGGAGAACAATTGTAATAAAATAATTGGTCAGTATTTTCGAAATTTGGTCAGTGTTTGTCAAAATTAAACCTAATCCCAAATAAGGCACAAATCAAAATAGAATTTACGTATATCTTAGTAGAAACTATTAACCCACATAACCAGGACGATTTACGCAAGCCTGCGCTAAATTCAAAAGTAGTAAAATGCCACACCAGAGAACGCCACCTGGAGCAAATGCGCAAAATGAACTGACAATCAAATCAAAGAACACGGACTGCGAGGAGCAAACATCACATAAAAAGACTCAAGAATTGTCAGTTCAAATACAACAAAAGAACTAGAGAAAATAATGCGGGAGTTTGATCCAAAGACACCGGAACCAAAAGGTAAGGAACTACAAAATAACAAAGAAAGTTTGCAAGAAATGTACACAGAAACGTTTCATGAAGATGCAAGCGAAGCGAATAATTGCAATATGAAGTTACAAACCAAGAGCGAATCGATGCAAATCAAAGTCAATTCAGCGCACACAAAGAACGAGTTAATGTAAATCAAATTCGATTTAATACAAAGGTGAACAATTCGTACCTGGAACCGCCAATGGTTCGGAAGGTACTCATGATTGTGAGCATATTGGGCAGTTTGAATCTTTAACAATTGGCAAGCCGAAGGATCGGCTTGTGTTGCCTGTTTGTTGATGAGTTGGGATCAATATCTGTGAAGAGCAAAGCGAAAGCAGCACGATGTCATGGGTGTGGTAATGCTTGAGACTGGTGCAATCGTTTTTTGAAACTTGATAAATTTGGGGCCCCCACCACATCTGCGTTTAGGTTGTTCCATATGTGCAGTGCCCTGTAGCCAAACGAGCAGAGGGCACAGTCCAGTTTGGGTCGCATCCACGGAAGGAGGTGGATATGGTGTTGGCGACGAGGTTGGTCGTCGTTGCACAAATTAAAGAAACGCGTCAATGGTATATCGACGAGGCCGTTTGCCATCCGATAGATCATAATAACGTCAGCCCGTATACGTCTCGTATGGAGTGTTTGTAGTGAAAGAGAGTGAAGCCGGTGTGCATACGACATGTGGGACAGCCCTGGTACTAATTTGGTTGCTCGTAGTTGGACGTCTTCTAGCACTTTTATGTCTCTGGCGTAATGGGGGCACCAGGCGCATGTAGCATATTCGAGTTTAGGCCGAATGAGGGACTTGTACAGCAAGAGAAAAGTTTTGTGATTCAGGTAGTCGAAGTAGCGACGAATGATATTTATAAGTTGTTCACTTTTTTGACAATATTCTCGCAGTGTGCGGAGGACTTCAAGTCGCCAGAGATAGTGACGCCGAGATCTAGTTCGTTGACACTGCTACTAACGTTGATGTTGTTGTCAAATTGATACAGGTGATTTGGGTTGTTTTGATCCAAATGTACACATGCACACTTGTCGAAATTTAGCTCCATGCTGTTGTCGCGGCACCACATCTTGAGGCTAAACAAGTCCAACTGAGTATCATCAATGTCCAGCATTTGAGACTGTATATTACGATGAATTCGGCGGCAGATTTTGGTGTCGTCCGCAAAAGAGTATAGTTTTGCTGACACCGAAGACTCGATATCATTAATATGAAAGAGAAACTGAATTGGTCCGACGACGGTGCCTTGAGGCACACCGATGTTTACCTGCAGTTGACTGCTCTGCCTACCGTTAATGACGACTGTTTGTGTACGCCCGGTAAGGAATGATTTTAACCACGACAACATGGGGTCGACTATACCGTAATGATTAAGCTTTCTGATCAAGGTATCACGGGTAAGATCGAACGCTTTTCGGAAATCTAAGTAAATGACGTCTGCGCAGTCACCACCGTTTATGATTTCAGTTAACCAATCGACGTAGTCCATAAGTTGGAGTTCAGATGAGCGTTCCGAGATTCAATTCAAACCGTGATCAAATTGATTCAAACATCGATAAAATGGTGTACAAAAAGAACGAAGCGATCAAATGCGATTCAACCCAAATTACGACTAAGACAATACGAATTAAAACCAAGTCGGTGCACATAAACAGCGAACCGATACAAATCAAATTCGACTTAATACAAATGGCGATCGATATAATGCAAATTGTGAATAATTGTGTGCAAATCAGGGCCAATTCGATATAAAGAACAAACAGACAAGGACTCAATACAATACGATACAAACCGAGTGCAACCCAATAAGATCAAATACGAACCGGTACAAGTCAGACAGTGAATACATGGAACCAAGCACAAGCATCACATACAACAAATTCCGGTGCAACCCAAATGAAGAATACGTGCAATAAAGTACAGATTCCGTTAGTGACAACGAATTGCGGAGCGTTTCAAACAACGAGCACATGGAGTCAATACCAAAGAATAGCAACCGGTGCAACATAGAGCGGGGCACATGAAAGCTGTGGTATAACACCAGTAGCTCCTCAATACAACCAAATCCCATTCGTTGCAAACAATTCAGGGATCAATCCCTGAGTACCATTAGCAACAGCAACACCATACGTATACCTACCAATACCAGCGACCACAGCAAGCTATAGCGACAGCGATCCAAACCTATAACCAAAGGCCACAAAATAGCGAAATAATGATGATGAATCAACAATTAATCGTAGCGTTAATCAGGGTGATGACTAAGGAATCGCCGCAAATATTGATTACAATGCAACAAGCGATTGGTCAAGCGGTAATGGCCAAGATGTAAAATGAAGTACGAGGCCCACAACCGTACAAGGGCAAGACAAGTTTCGAGAAATATCGCAAAGAACTTGAAAAAGCGTTGGCCCAAGATGGAATCGACGACGAACAAGAAAAAACTTCGAGTATTTAAAGAAAAATACGGGAAAAGCGGAAGATGCTTAGAAGTATTGACACTTGAAAAAGCCAAAGAACTATACAATTATAGCGAGTTGGTTTCCAGGAAGATGGATCTACGGTCCGAAACCACCCAGGCCCACACCCGGTCAAAGTCTTCAATTATCTCCGTCACATCTTTTCGCGGAAGTTCTTGTGACACCATGATTGATATGGTGTGGTTTGTGGCAAGAACTTCCGCGAATCTGGCACGCATCATGAGATCTACACTGTCAATCACTTTCAGAGATATGAGCAAATGGGGAAACCTAAACCTGGAAGTTGATTCAGAGTACCGCAAAGCGCTGAAAGAAATACACGACGAAGCTCATCGTAGTGGACCGTCATACAGATGCCCGGTTCTGCTAGGTGGTTATCCACCACCAGTGTCCAAAGACGAGCTTCAACTACCCCGGAAAACAAGATGCCAACTTGCACAGCTTCTTGCTGGATACTCTACGCTGCTTAACAACTACCTTGCAAAAATCAGCCCAGATGTGCGTGATGAATGCCCTAACTGTAGCAGCACTCCACACGATACGGCTCATCTGTTCAATTGCCATGCCAGACCAACCACCCTAACCCCAGAAGCATTATGGTCAACGCCTATCCAAGCTGCCATATTTCTGGAACTCGACACCAACGAAGAAATGTGACGAAACGGAGCTACAACAACAACATTATAGCGAGTTGATCGAAAAGTTCAAAGACACTAAGTTCGACGTACCAAAGACTAACGAATCACATGAATAAGTCGCAAAGTTTACGGCAAACAAGGACAGTCAAAGATTTCGTGGATGAGCTGAGAGTATACGCAGCACGAAATCTGACCACGAAAGGCGCCTGAATCAATTGTCGAAGTGGTCCCTAAGTCGGCGCTGATAACAGGATTAAAGATCGATATCCGAAATAGACTATGCGCGATGAAAGAAGAAACCTTCATGACTATCAGAGAAAGCTTAAGCAGTGGAGAACCTGGATCAATAAATGACCCAGGGACTGCAAGGTGCGACCGAGATACAGAGAGATCCAAACGAGTCGAACGATGCAAACCAAACGAGACCGAACACCGGCCAACAAACGATGCGACCGAAATTGCAAAGACCGCAAATGCAATGGCGTCCACAACGAATGTACAATAAATCAATGCAAGTACCCCGACCACAACAACAAATCATGCAACCGTGGACGATGCCCACGACAGTGATACAACCACAGAACAATATGAGTTATCAGCAACCGGTGCAACCATACTATGGACGACCAATGAGAACGCAACAAGCAACGCCGCAAGTGATGTATCCGATGCAAGTACCTCAGCAACCAACGCAACCGCAAATGAATTGGCAACAATAAAGAATGCCAGTATCTGTGAAAAATTGACAAACGTTGACGAACTAAACGCCACCAAGGTATGACAATTGTGGAAAGTTGGGCCACAGAACAGAACAATGTTCTTCGAAAAACGAAGGACAAAGTGCAAGAGGAATGCGAACAAAGAATTAACACCAGAATCAAAACCGATATAGAATGGTACAAAGTCGAGGAAAATGAGCAAACGAACAATCAGCCAGCGTGATCAAGTGGGGTACAGCAAAGAAAGAACAGCCAAATAAAAACAAAGAACATTGAACACGTATCGGCGGAAGAAAAAGAAAAAATTGTGGAAGTGGGTCAAATCGCATTACGAGAAAAGCAGCAACAGATAACGATGGCAGAAATACAAGAAGACGCAAAGCGTAAAGATGACACATTCTTAAAAACATTAGCGGCGGCAGATGACTTTTGGAAAACGTTAGTGGCGGCAGGTTCAAAAAACCAAAAAGAAGCCGAAGAAGCGGAATTAGTAATAAAAATGAAAGAAAAAGAAGTCGACGGACCAAGCACCGGATCATATGAAGTTACTAATCGATTAATGCTGGAATCTGTGCAACGCAGGGCGACAAAGCTAGTTCCTGAAATTAGTGATTTTGACTATGAAAATAGACTGCAGTGGTTAGGCATCGACTCTCTACGTCTCCGTCGTATACGTGCTGATCTTATTCTACTACATAAGATGATACATGGAATTGTGGACTTTGAATGGAACAACCGTGTCGAACTAGCTCCTTCAAGTGGCCTTCGTCGTCATTATCTCCATTTACGTGTTAACCGAGTCGCTAGACACAACTATCGAAAGTTTTAATTTGCGGTGCGTGTAGTCGGCGTGTGGAACGATCTACCCGAACTTGTTGTTTCGGCACCGACAACAGATATTTTTAAATCAAGACTCCACGACTCCGGTTTCCTAGCACGTTGTTGACACCGTGGTTTGGCTGTTCTCCGTGTTCTTTCAGTTGTGTTCAAATCGAAACTGCCGCTACAACTGAAGCGGCATTATTTCTGGCCCCAGTCGACAAGCTGTAAAATATGCATAGAAGTGATATACGTACATGGACGGGGGCCGGATCGGTGAGCCTTGCCGGTGAGCATTAACACAAAAAGTCGGCTCCCAACGACAAAAAGAATTGGCGAAGGAAACCACAAAAGAACAAGGTACACAAAAATGGTCAAGAGCTCCTAAGGACAAGCCACAAAACACGAAAAACAACTGAACAAAGTTTTCGCAAGTCAAGTCTACAGAAAGTAGACATGAAAACCCTGAACAATCTGAGTGTAGGAGGAAGTCTTCGGAACGAAAACGCGAATACGGTCGACCAGGATCGCTAAATACGGAACATTTAAGTTGGAGACACGAACCGAAATGTTACTTTTTACCGGTAAGAAAACAATGTAAACCTAGAGAACTAGTAGCTAGAAGAGGACAGTACCATCAATACGCGAGAAAAAGAAAGGAGAGAACAACAAATATGGAACGTTCCAGTACGGTACCAACAACGAAAAGAAACGAAACCAAAAGAAAAAGAAATTACCAAAAGATGGAACAAATATCAAGTCAAAACACAACGCCATGGTTACGGAAACCCAAATCGCTTACAGAACGAAAAAGCAGCAAGGTACGGATTCGATATGAACATTGTGGCAAGAACGGAGAAAGCACAGAAACGAATTCGCCTACGGTACGATGACGTGGTCAAAACGGTATTTTAAGGACAAAGAAAGAAATGTAGGAAAGCCACGAAAGAAGATAAAGACTAAACCCAAAAAGAGTACAAGAAAAGGAAAAGAAGGGAAAAACTAGAAAAGTGGACGCATCAAAGACAGGAACGAACAGACTGAGCACCATGGCAACCGATCGAATGTGCGGTTAGAAAAAAATTAATGATGAACAAATCGACGAAAAGTTGGCCGGAGCGTTAAGCGACCCTGCAAAGATATTTGCAATATATGAACCAAGTACAGATCTACCAGTATGGCAGGTATTGGCGGAAATTAGAGCGATCCCAATGGTCTTTAGCGAAAACATGGAAATGATGGACGCAATTATCACAAAAACAGAAAATGTATGGAAAGATATCAAGGGGGAACATAAACGACTCAAAGAAGTTTAAGCAACGAGCGACAAAATAAATTGGAGTACAATGACAACGATGTGGATAGTAAAGCCAAGCCAGCAATGCCTAAAACAATAGCGAGAGAAGATCCAAGTGCGCTGAGAAACGTAAAGAACAAATCAACAATCGGTGAGCCAAGGAATACTCGTACAACCGGGGAACTAATCAGTGATCGAAAGAACGATCGTACAATCGGTGAACCACACGAATTCGAATTAACAGTCGGTGACCAAAGGATCGACTTAGCAAACAGTGACCAAAGGAATGATCCTACAAACGACGAACAAAGGGATAAACCAACAATCCTTGGATAGTTACGCAAAATCCATGGAAGGAATATCCAACTGTCGACCAATTATAATAAAAGAATAAGGTAGAAGAGGTATCGAGCCGTCCGGACGCGCTTTTTCACCTTATTTTAGAAGGGCGAAAAAGAAGGAAAAAGGGACCGGTGTTAGCCGTCCGGAAACACTAGAACCTTTGAAATTCACTAAAAACAATTCAAACAAATAAAAGAAACCAGACACCAGAATACAACTTGCGTAATAAACTTCAATTATGACGCAACAATCGGAATAACCGGTGGGCAAAAGATATCGAAACAATTGGCGAACAAAGAAACTGGTATGAAACCGGTAAGTGTATTACGAAACCGATATATACACCAACAATGTCTACCAAAGAAGGAAACAAAGAATCGATTTAACGAACAATCGGTGCAAAGCTAATACAGTTAGTACAATAAATAAAAGAACCGACTCAACCAGTCGACAAGTTGAACCAAAAAGCAAGCGAGACACCTGATACGGAAAAATGGTCGGAATTAACCACCAACGACGAAAGTAGTCGACGACGGAAATGAAGCCAGTAGTCACGAAACCAGTAGCCAACGATGAAAGTAGTAGACGATGGGAACAAAACCGGTAACTACGAAACCGGTACATCAACGACATCGAAACCCGATAATGGTCTCCAAAAACCGAATGCGGCAAAGACGAATAACGAACTCGATATTTCCAAAAGAAGATACAAAATTATAAAAACCGGAATAAACCGGTAACAAAAACAAGTAAAAATAATAGTTTTAAGATTTTATTGTTACCTGTATGCATATATGTGTTTAGTCATTAATTTCAGGCAAATTTTTATTATTTTTTGGGAGGTCCTAAATCCGAAGACCTCCCTAAAAAGAAGAAATAAAATTGGACTGGATAACGAAAGAAAAAATGTAAAACAGAGAAGGAAAAAGGGGCCGGTAAATGAATGAAAATAAAACGGAAAAAGAAAAGCGTCAGTGGTAGACGCGGTGTCAACCGAGGTGGTAAATGGTACGAAAGAAAACTAAAAGGTCATGGATGCAAACCCGGGATAATAACAAATACGATCGTGAACTCATAAGGCAAAGTTAAGGGCTTCAGCCCGTGGTGTTCAGGGGTGTACCACACGTCCCCCGTTACCTCTTGAGAGTACTCCCCTATTTCGTTTGGGACTTAAACCAGGGCATCAGTGGAAGTTGCTTACCGAACAACGGGGATGTAAAGGTCTACCAGGCTACTAGAGGGTTTCCGGTCCAAACACGCCCCAAAATCTCCAAAATACCTAAAACCCCGGGCTGGTCACCAATTTCTTTATTATAACCCTCCCTCCCTCCGTTTTTCGTGGTTGGGCTTCTCTTTTCTTTCTGTTTCCTTGTTTTCGTCTTTTTCTTTTCGTTAAATGCTAATTTGCATAATCGGCATTTGTTTTTGTTATTAGCTAACATGTGTTAGCTTCTTTCTTTTGTCTTTAATTCAGTTTAGTGTTAACATCGGCTGAGTTAGGGGAGTTGCAGCTGCAGCGCGAGTTTATTATTGTGTTTTGGTATTTGTATTTTGGTTATTATGTCTCCGCGTTTGCACAATATTCGGCTTCGATCTCACAGCCCTACTGTATACCATCAAAGCCACCGTATCCTTATCCGAAATTATCATTACCTTCACTGACGTCATGCTGCTCAGCGGCGATATCGAAGGTGCGTAGCTCACTGATCAGCAACACGAGCAACCTGATTCGAAGGCAGCAGTCTTATCCAACAATCCATCAAATTCCAAATTGTGCTCGAACGGGAACTGACAGAATACTTCACTAAACCGGAAAGGACTTTGCTAAAGAAGACAAAAATGTGGCTCGAGGCCTAACACTACCAACGGTCTATGGCGTCACCACGGTCAACGACACCGCCAGATTTGCCTGTCGACTACGCAAAACGATTTACGACATTATCACGTTATACTTTAACAAAAACGCGCATATTCGCATGTGTAGATATCATGGGGCCAACGAGGTCATGCGGTGCCACCCACATCTTGATGATGGATCGCTATGTATGATGCGTAGGCCTAGAATACGAACACTCTCAGTGACTTTTGGCGCTGTATTGCAACATTATGAAAGAAAAGAATACGGTGCATCTATATATTTCGTATGAAAATAATATCTCCATATATTTCGTGACTGGTGTTTTAACCATTGGCGCAACAATCACTACGCGGACAGTATTTAGGCGACGCAATTTTTGTACCAATGCTGCGACGATCCACTTTTATTTGCGATCCTGGTTGGAATCGCTAAATCACTACGTGCCTTTCTTCACGAACACGCGAATCAACCGACGAAGAAGCAAGCAATTTCGGATGCGATCTCGTCATTGCTCATGTCATACAATAATGGTATCATGAACAGTTTTCAATTTGGTGATGTTAAATTCGACACTAACAAGGAACGCAATGAATGTTAAATCATCCTCGTCAAACGTCTACTTGACAACGTCAGCCATTGACGTGAAGTCGGTCAATTCAACCAGGCGATTTATTGCCAGTAGCCGATCAGAGACTGGAAAACGAAGAACTATGGTTTTGCAAATTTTCTAAAATGTCACGAGCATGCGATGACGACATTTCGAGTCAACATGCAAATCTTGTTCCATTTAAAAAGACACCTGCCGTGCTTGCAGAAGCAGAACATCGTATTAACATTAATAAGGCGAACATTTTTCGCCAACAAAGCTAAAGAATCGTGTAACAAAATCGGACGATAAATTCAGTCTAACCTAAAATGTCCTTCAAGCGCAAGTTGAGAACCTAGGACAAGCGATACTAGAACAACAGAAGCAAATTGAAGATGCCATCAAATACGCCTAATCGTTCGAGGAGAAGGAGCGTAAATGCTGATCCATCGAATGCGAAGACCGCGAATTGGCACGCATGGCTGAAAAACAAGAAGGAGCTCACATTGAGGTTTGGAGCGATTATATCAAAGAGTACAACAAGAATTAGCACCCTCGCAAAGCCATTGCATAAGATGACAATGTTAAAATCAACCACCCACATCGAAAGCATTATCGTGATATACAGAACCGCATTAGTAGCAACCACCATTATCAAAGCATGGCTTTACACAACGAATAACGTCAGCAGAACGCAAGCCGCAAGTAGCGAGTACAGTTGTTGCACCAGATCATATTATGGAATCAGCAAAACACTTCATCTAGAGGCGACATATGGCCAATGAGGTGAGACGTTCTCGAAGCAAACCGTCGGTTCGATTAGATGATCAACGATCGCAAATGTCACCTTGTGCGTAACAAGTCCAAAGATCAAAGTTCCCACTTGTGCGAATGTCATGCAATCCAATGTAACGCAATCCGCGAAAGCAACAGATGAAAAAATCTGAAGTGACAGTAATTGAAGAGAATAAGGCTAAAAATTCATTGCTGAGAAAGTGCCTGTCTCCTCTCAAGTATTAGTTATTTATGCAAAACGTTATTTCAGGTCAGATGCCGCAACCGCAAGTGTGAAATACTGCGTGTTGGGCACAAGAACAAAAATGCTGCGTCCATCAACAACGTTCTGGCAATAGAGTACGATTTACAATCAGCCGTTAGCTCAAGTGGCACCAGAACAAATGTGTTCGCAAACGTATGTGCATCTGCAGTCGAATGAATTTGTCCCGAATACATCAGGCTGGTACTACGACCCGATATATTATCAAGCACCCGCGCAATCACTGGTTCAAACAGTGCTCTGAGCGCCTCCATTATCGCCAGCTCAAACGCAACTGCTGAATTGTTCGATCGACCATTGACAAACATGTTTAGCTAAGCTATAGGAGCTATATGTATATTATATCGCGCATGGCAGTAGACCGTACAAAAACGTGTGTAAATGTATATGTATGCGGTAGGGAGTAACCGAAATTCTGGTTCCGGCGAAAATCGTGTTCTGGTTGCGTTTCCCGCAAAAGGCAAAAACCATACAGCTCCTTTAAAAATTTTGTGTAAAATTTTCCACATTTTTGCTTCGTCTGTGGTCCAAACATGTAGTATATACACAATAATTAACTTCCCAGACAACCAAACAAAAGAAAAGATTAACTCAGCAAATTGCCCAATGAAACGTAAGTAGGACACATAATTTCAGTAGGAGTTTTTCATCTTGACTCTGCAGGAGTTTGTTACCAAAAAGCCTAATCGATGCTTGTAGCAGCTATTTTACCCATTCAGAACTCTGCAGTGTAAGACAGAAATAAACCGGTCCAACTCGATAACAGACCATGGATTATTTAGAAGTACTTAGCTTGGCTAACATATATTGCGTCAAGCAATAGATAGTGCGCTTGTAAACATTGTAAAAGTCTACATTGGAGTAAAGTAACATATGTACAACGCAGCCAGAAACTGCATTCTTGGTAATGAACTGTATTTATTGAAACTGTGCGAGCAGCATCATAGTTTGTCTCATTTATAACATTTTGATGAGAAAGTGGCCATCATCTAGCTGACGGGCACTGGTTGCCCAACGCTAGTCTAAGCAATGTCTCTGACCAGTGATCAGAAAATTGTAGTATGTATATATACCATATTTTATTTTCGTTTATAATCAACAATTTCAAGTTTCCCACGGAATAACATGTAACAAACGTATCTATGTCTAGTAAATGGTGGCGAATGGAGACAGAGCTAAAGTGTTTAGTCCTGGCCTGTCCACAGCCCTCCGAAAAGAGGGGGGAAAACTTCGGGGGGCCCCCATGTTCATTCTCGGGAGAAATTTCAAAGTGGGGGATAAATTTTGCTTAAAAATACAAAATATTTCCATATTTTCATGCATTTTTACTACTGTGAACGTACTTTCAAGCTAAAAAACAATATTTTAGCATTATAAATAGTGGTAATTAATGTTTAAAAAACAATTTGCAAACAAAAAAACATAAATTTTCAGACATAAAAAATTTTTGGATTTAGTTGTACATGGGGGGTTTCGGCCGAGTGGGGGGCGGACATGGGGAAAATCTCACGAACATGGGGGATTTGGAAAGTGGGGGGTCCCCCCACCCCCCACTGTGGACAGGCCAGTAGTCTACGGTGCTTGCGCTAGAAGCACACTCAGTTTGACGCAATTTACGCAAGGCCATATAATGGAAGGTATTTCTTTGCTCTGGGTTTACAAAAAGCGACATATTGATCGATAAATAAACGTTATTAGCTTTCTTAGTATTTTCAAAATGCCAGCGAAGCAATAATATCATCGCAATACGTTAAGTTTATTATTAAAGTTATTTTGCTACATTTTAAATCCACTTTACCTTCATTTCTTTCTTCATCTGTTTTACTATATATAAGTTTCGAAGACCATGTTCCGGATCCGGTTTAAAAGGACGGTTGCGGTTATTCCCTGGTATACCACTATATAGATAGATTATATATGGATCGATTTTATCTAGTATAGGTAATTATTGCTATACTATAGTATCTATGTCTACTATAGGTAAGTAGTCCTTTGTTTTTGCTCTTGTTACAAGACAATTGTGGTACCGGTACCACGCGGTACTTTTACTGGTCGTATCTTACTGCTCGAATGTGTATACGTTTATCTTATTGTATACAATTTCTCTCGCTTTGTACTCGTCTTGAGTTATTACATCTGCGATTGTCATATATTATGTTGCAGAAATACAGGAATAGTTGTTTTCTCCGCTTCTGACACAAATTTACTGTAGGTTTTACTTTCAGAACAGATGTTCTATAATTGAGACAAAGTGATAATGCTTCGAACAATCAACATTTTCCATATTAAAAAATATTTTGATTTGCGCTGTGGCGATGACACTTAGGACAGATTTGAAAAATTTACAAACTCACAGAGCGGCGGCTGTGGCAATTTATGTTAGATGGCAGCATTGTAAAATATTCAGTATGATGCCGCCATCCTTAGTTCGAAAGTTCCGGCTTAAATTTATTTTTCTAAGAAGTCTTATTTTATGCATATCAGGCTGACCAGGTTCAATTTGAACATACACCGTAGTTCCCTGTATCAATCAAACAACTGCCAGAATCATACACACGGCGTTGCTTTCTTATATGGTTAAAACGAACAGTTGTTACAGGATTAAGATAAAAATTTTATGCAAAGTACTTACGTTTCGCAGTGAGGTGAATTTTGTTTTGTTCGGCTATGAAATGAAACTGAGTACTCTGCACATAAAAAATGTAAGTTTTAACAACTATAGCAGAAATTTGGAAAATCTATTAACAAAAACTTAGCCGAAATTCCGATTCCGTTATGGTTTTTGCTTTTTAACAGCAACCGGAACAGGATTTTAAGGAACCAAAATTTCGGTTACTCCCCGTTAGTCGGATTGTTGAAAAATTAATACTATTTGTGGACACATTTTTAACTCTTAGCACTATTTTCAACATACTAAATTTATGTGTATGGGCATATGACAATGTAATTCAAAAGTTATACGTATATATGCGCCGATATTCATGTTTAACCATAAATAACTGGCTTCTCCAAAATGGTAACCCTGGCATTTTTCGGTGCCTTCTGGCAAAAAACTGGCGGACTCCCGGTTGGGGCTCTTGCCAGAATTTTGGCTCCTTTTGTAAAAACACGTCCAAATGACATAAAACTTTGACAAAATTATCTTTTCAAATATCCCTTTCCGAAGTTAAATATTTGATAATGTGCAACCAAAAATTTGCTAAAAAAGACATTTTTGCACCGTTTCTGGAGCCTATTCATTAAGAATTTTAGTTTTCTTCGCTGAATTTGCAAATTTTAAAATTTTGACACCACTATCCGCCCTTCAGTTCAGGCCAGAGGGGCCAGTTTGACGCTCCTGGCCGTGTGACCCCAGTTTCAAACCCCGGGGCCCAGTTCATGCTGCCTGGCAATTTTTGAGCGAATGGAGAAGCCACAACAATAATTTTTTAAATTTAGTTTTAGGTCATATTATTTTTTAAATACATACCTGTATCACACAAAAAATGACACTAGTTACTGACGACGCTCCGCCTCCACGTCTATGTGTCGTTCGCAAAGCATTACCTTCAGATGACTATGGCTTCAATCTTCACGCGGAAAAGCATAAGGGTCAATTCATTGGTAAAGTTGATCCCGGCAGCCCCGCGGACCGAGCTGGCCTCCGCAATGGAGACCGCATTGTAGCTGTCAATGGTCGTCTAATTGAAGGTGAAGACCATCGAACGGTTGTATCTTGGATCAAATCTGACCCGCTGGAGACAAGTCTTTTTGTAATTGATGAAGCTGGACTTGCATGGTACAAAGACAGATACATTCCGGTTACTCTAGATTTGCCTAATATTCAGCGTGGAGGCGAATATGAGTCAAACGAGGGCCACGATAAATCCCCAAATCAAATGGCTCATGTCACTGTCGAGCAAAGATCACCTGATGTCAAAGTAAGTTTAGATGCGAAACACAGTGATTATTGATTTTTTCTACATAACTTGAGGAATAGCTGTCGGGTATATATTTGTATATGTTGAGAACATAAACATTTTTGATTTGGTGGTAAATTTAACAGTAGTCAGATGGATTGATTGCGTTTCTGAAGTCGTGTGGTTTTGCTTTTACGGATGCTCATGGCTTAATACGTTATGGCTGGGTCAATTTCTATTCCAGGCTTAATAGAAGTGTAGTTATAAATTTTCGCCTTGCTCATTCTCGTTGTTAAATATACACCATCATTCGGAAATTAATTACATTCTTTTCAGTCATTTACTGAACATCAGTTGAAGCTGAAGGAGAAATCAGTTGGCTCGTCCGGATTCCGCAATGCGGTAGGTTGGGATGACCCATCATGTACTGGCGATGACGCTTATTGCCTGCCGTCACTCCCTCGAAGTTACGTACCATTGCGTATCATTCTTCACTGCATGGTACATTGCGTTTCGTTGAATTCAAATCTTCACAAATTTCGTCCACTGGGGGGAGCTTCCAAGCGACGCGCGATTCAGGTTTAAAACAAAAGTTGATTAAGCAGGCAATACATTGGACGCATGCGGTCTGGATTTAAACGACGATAACGAGGGGGCATTGATGATTTCATTCGATAGAGAGTTCCAGAGGCGAACGGATCGATGAGAGAAGAATCTCATACAACCTAAGCGAGGAATATCTAATGCCTTAAGTTTGAAATTTTGATGGTTTTGAACCCATGAAATTTTCCTCTTCCACGACCGTAAGGTGCACTTTTAACGCATTTTTGCATTTGACCATCTAAATCATACTTAAAACGATGCATATACACAAATATATACATACAAGTGATGGATAAATACATATTTGGATACGATTTCCTATACGTATATACATTGTCCGTGATTTTCTGATGTCCGGACGTTCCATTTCGTCGCCAAGTGCAAAATATTACTGGTAACAAACCCTTCGATTCGAAAACTTAAGGAACATGTACTGTTTACCACCACCACCACCACATCCTTTAGAGTCGATTGGTTCCATCGCGCGTACAACGGGTTCGACGCACCGTGACTTCGGCACTCTTTTCCATTTGTCCCTGTCTTGCGCGTCCTCAATTCGTAGTCCTATCGATTGCATGTCCTCTTTGACCACCTGTTCCCACTTCTTTTTTGGCCTTCCACGGGGCCCCTTTCCTTCGAATTGGACTTCGACCGCTTGTTTCGCCACGCCGCAAGTTCTGCGTTGAACATGGCCGTACCATCTCAGCCTCCGGTTGGTCAGTTTCGTCTCCAGCGACGTAAGTCCAAGTGATTTCGCTACATTCTCACTGGATACGCAGTCTTCCCAACGCACTCCTGCCATCCACCGCGTCATTTTTCTGTCAGTGGCTAGAAGAGGGGTCGCTGCTTCCTTCGTGAGTGCAGAACATTCAGAAGCGTAAGCTAGCACGGGGCGAATGCAAGCGTTATACACCCTCTCGCCCACCTTACAGGGCAATCGTTTGTTGGTAAGTAGACTCGCCAGCTCCTCCTATTTGAACCAGGCGGCTTGACTACAGGCCTTGGCTGCCCTCTGTAGGGCCTCCTTGTAGTCGATGGTGTCACCAAGGTACGTGAATTTGTCCAATATTTCAAATTTCCTGTTGTCTTCCCAGAAGTCAGTTGCCTGGACAGTAGGATGTGAACAGTTGTCGCACATAGTTTTCGTTCGAGCGGGGGCGCACTCTGAGGTCAGTGCAGCGCATATTAACCCATTTTCCACAGTCTCGGCAAGACAGCGAGTTCTTGCCTACTCCCTTTCCACAGTGTGAACATGTAAACTGTCCGGTTTGAGCAGGCTTGCCGTCTCTTCCAGTGACCAGAAGTTTGGTCTTCTTCTCGTTGACTTTGAGACCTTTCCCCTCCAAATCACTACACCACACGCGGAGCCGTCCGTGAGTTGTTGTTGAGAGTCCGCGGTGATAACGAGGTCGTCTGCGAAGAGTATTTCAAAATTGATTGGTTCTGTAGCCTCCTCGAGCACGATAGCGAATAGCAGCGTACTTAGAACGGAACCCTGATGGACGCCCACTGAGATGTCAAAGGGGTCCGATGTTGTAGTATAGCCCCTCACTTGGGATGTTGACTGTTCGTATAGTTCCATTACTTTGCGCACTAGGTGTTCGGCTACGCCATGCCTCCTTAAGGCCCATTCCACCACCTTTCTCGGGACCCTATCGAACGCCTTCTCCAGGTCGACAAATGCGTGACACAGCGTTTCCCCTTCCGTAGCGCCTTTTGTTGCAGCTACCTGAGTACGAATATTGCGTCTGTTGTACTTCTGCTGATATTGACCACGTTTCGTAGGCGTTTCTCCAACAGTCTTTCGTATAGTTTCATTCCGTGTTCGATGAGACGGATACCTCTATAGGAACCGCATTCCAGTGCGTTTCCTTTGACTTTGTAGAGGTAAATGGTGTGACTGTTGGTCCACTCATTAGGGATGCCATTTCTCAGAACGTGGTTCATTACAGCTGTCAATGCAGCAACGCCAGCTTCAGCCATGAGTTCGGTAACCAACCCGGATGGTCCACTCGTCTTTCCCCTCTTAGTGGCCTTCAGTGCGTTTTTGATTTCGGCTTCCTGAAACGGATGGATTGGACCTTCGGTTGGAGCCACGACTCCGACATCATATGGCCTTTCCACATTCAGTAGGTCCCTTGAATAGGATCTCCAGCGTTCCAGAACTTCCATTTCATCGACAATGATGCGTCCGCTGGGATCTTTGATAACTCTAGATCCGGTCACATCTTGTCGCTCTAGTCGTATTTGCCGCGCTATTTTGAACATCTTCCCTTGTCCCTCGCGTGTATCTAGCCCTTGACACCACTCTTTGTAGGAAGCATCTTTTGACTTCGCTACGGCAATCTTTGCTGCTCTGCTTATTCAAAGGTACTCAGCGCGCGTTTCCTCAGTACGATTGCGCTGCCACGCAAGAAACGCATCTCTTTTGGCCTTCACAGCTTGCTGTACAGAATCGTTCCACCACCAGGTCTCCTGCTCTGGCTGCTTGCCTCCTTTGGTGAAGCCGCATACCCTGCCAGCTATTTGGAGGAGACTGTTGCTGTACTCCTTCCAAGAACTCATTTTGATGTTGGCAATCTGCTGTTTAATCAGTTCTCGTGTGGCCGCATGCTTGAGCTTCCAGACTCTCAGTGCCGGCGATTTACGCTCTCGCTTCATTCATCTGTATGTCCGCGACCAGCAGCCTATGTTGTGTCAGACATGCTTCACCTGGAATGACTTTGCAGTCGACTACTGGTTTTGAAGATTGTCTCCGGAGAATGAAGTCGATCTGTGTAGCTGACGTACCATTTTTATAGGTAATGAGTTATCGCTACCTTTCTTGAACTCGGTGGTGACAATCCGCATATCGTGTTCAAGACAGAAGTCCAGCAACTTTTCCCCTTCGGCGTTCAATGTGCCAAAACCGTGTGGACCCATCACTGGATCCCATCCGGTTGTGTCCCCGCCAACGTGCGCGTTGAGATCGCCTGCAACGACCAGCTTTTCCCCTGCGGATACGGTCATTAAGCAGTCATGCAGACAATCATAGAAGGTGTCTTTTTCTTCCTCTCGCCGACCCGCCTGTGGTGCGTATACAGAAAAGACGTTACAGATCTTGTCACCTACTACGATTCTGATACGCATTATCCTGTCGTTTAGACGCTCAACCTCGATTACGTCATCGGCCAAGGTCTTTTCCACCATAAGACCCACTCCATTTTCAGAGCGAGTATCCCCACTCCACCAAAGCTTGTAACATTCCCCACCGCTTTCGTAGATCCTTGTTCCTTGCCCCTGGAATCGTACTTCTTCGACGGCACAGATGTCTACCCTTCTTCTTGCTAACATGTCGCACATTTCCCTGCTCTTACCCTTCATTGTGCCCACATTTGCAGTAGCAATAAGATAGGTCAGTTTCGTGAAGGGACTGCCATTCGCACCGCCGGATCCCTTCGTAACGACGGCTCCACCCGAGATTCTTCGCACGCTCTGCGCATTTAGGAGCTGCGGGGGACTGAGGGCCATCCAATTTTGCGCTTGGAGCGTGTTTTTACGGCCGGATGCCTTTCCTGATGCCGCCATCAGTTATAATCGATGGCCCTAGCCTTTGGTGTAAACACCTGACCCGCTAGGCAGCAGGGACTTTTTATTGTGGTTTGTCGCTCACTAGTTAGTTTTTGTTTCCCGGACTAACAACCAGTAGCCTTTGGGTCAAGACCCTTAGCCCGCAAGGCAGCGGCGGTCTGGTTATTTCAGCAGGCACCAAACATCCGCCTGTCGCCAGAGGCCCCTTCAGTTTATATCCAGTCTGTGCCACGAGGAGGCAAGGGCTTGACTTGTCAGAGGGAAGCGATGTATTGCACTAGGGCATTGTACACCTTTTCAGTGACGCCCAACATCTGACCAACAGACCGGAATATGTACTGTTTACATATATGGTATCCTATAACTTTTTGGAAAGAGGTTTTGTTGTCAGATCTACATATTGTACCTTTATACGGTCAATTTTACCGTACTTTTGCTTTACAGCAAGGTGAGGAAGGCACTTTATTTGATCGTCTAGGGTTACCGTTTATTTGGAAATTAAAATACTTTTGTTTTTGAAAGTTGAAATACTTACATATATTTTTCTCATGTTTTTACTATAAAAAATTCATTGAGCGGAGCGAGGCGAAGCCGAGCGAAGCGTTTTTGTTTTCTGTCTGTGACCAAAAAAGTCGATGTCCGTTCGTGCGTTCGTCGCGATGAATCTCCAGAACCACTGAACCGATTTCAAAAAACTTTTTCTGGGAATGTACACCTGATATATGGGGTTTCAAAATTTTGCATAATGAATCAGCTATAAGCTAATTAGTTCCCTGTAATCAGCTAATTAACTGGCCTGTCCACAACCCTCCGAAAAGTGGGGGGGGAACTTCGGGGGGCCCCCATGTTCATTCTCGAGGGAAATTTTAAAGTGGGGGATAAATTTTGCTTAAAAATACAAAATATCTCCATATTTTCATGCATTTTTACCGCTGTGAACGTACTTTCAAGCTAAAAAACAATATTTTAGCATTATAAATAGTGGTATATAATTAATGTTTAAAAAACAATTTGCAAACGAAGAACATAAATTTTCAGACATAAAAAAATTTTTGGAATTAGTTGAACATGGGGGTTTCGGCTGAGCGGGGGGAGACGGACATGGGGGAAAATCTCACGAACGTGGGGGGATTTGCAAAGTGGGGGCGTCTCCCCCACTGTGGACAGGCCAGATTAAGGCACTTTTGGTTATATCTCGCTAAATACTTAGTTTTATATACGTAGAAAAGGATAACTTCTAAAAACTATAATCTTTCGATGAATGCGTGTTTGATTTAGCTATAGTAGAAGCAGAATAATTGCAAGAACTTTTTGCTACCAGAAAAGTAATATGTCGAAAAGATAGAAATCACTACTATGTGTGTCTACAAATGCTATATTAAATGTTTAAATTAAATTCTTTAATGTTCATGTTGAGTCGACCGATTAATAAATAACTTACGTTCAAAAAAGAAGCTATAGTTGTTTTGACTATTCTCTGTCGTACGTTTCGTCCGCCTGTGCACTAAGATCTATTGTTTGTGGTAAGATACTCTCACTTAATACATGTGTTGTGAAGTAAAAGTGAAAGTCCAAGTAAAAGTGGGTATGTTCATAATGGCAACCCCTGTCTCCGCTCAAAAATGTGTAGTTCCATTACGACTTGTGATATGATATTACCAAGATTGGATGATGGTCGATTCTGCTTAAGATTGTGACACTCTTCAGCTTTTCGTTGTTGTCCGCCACAGCACTTCGCAGTAGTATTTGCCCTTACCTCAGGAGGTTCTTGGACCACTACATCTATACGCCACCATGTTCTTGACCATTAACTTCAGTGCAAGGTTTCCTGGGGGATCGACATCTTTAAAAAAATTTTTGACAGATTTTAACAGTTTAACTGCTGACAGTTTTTCAATTTAAGAATGTTTGAAGATTTAGGATATGGTTACCCATATCTTTATCCTGATATATGTGTATACCACAATTTTACCGGATATATATATCGACGTGATAAAACATCCCTATCCATCACTAATACATACATACATATATAATGTACTATAATTTATAAATATAAATGTGTTTATAAAATATTGCTCCCCCGTCATAGAAGCCCGTATGAGCCCTGCCGTATAAGCAAAACATAGCGAGCGAAATGATAGTAATTTCTACTGAGGGCGCTATGATGAAAATCATGAAAATTTCCTTTTTTTCTGTTGCTGTTATTCATAACCCATTTTGGGATGGACGAATTTCGACAATTTTTGTGTTTGGTACCAGAAGTGATGACGATGTGCCTTTTAGTTGAATGCGAACAGCTTCAAACCCATCTTTTGGGTCAAAATGGCAAAACCGGTTTTTAAGGGTCTTTGCAAATCTGGCCATACGGGTATCAGTGTTTCATAACCCATATCTCGGGACATAGGCTTCTCATCGAAAAAACGGACACCGCCATGCAGAATCAGCTCATCGAATGTACAACATGGGCCTAAATATGGTTCGTCGACCCCTTGCCACAAATAGTTATTTTTGTAATGTCACCGTGTTACTGTTTGGTTTTACCTTACAATGAGTGCTGAATACGATGGTTTTGCTATCGAATGTCCAATTTGACTAGGTATATTATAAGTTTCATAGGGTTTCAAGGGCTTTAGGCTACGAACTGATTTCTAAAGTTGGCCTGTCCACACTTTCCAAATCCCTCATCTTCGTAAGATTTTGCCGCATGTCCGCCCCCTTCCCCCAAATGTTTAATCCCCAATGTTCAGTTAAGTTCGAAAATTATGTCTAGAAATTAACGTTTTTAACATGCAAAATGTTTTTAAACAATTGTATACCACTGTTTATGATGCTAAAACGTCGTTTTATCGCTTCAAATTACATGCACGGCACTAAAACTACATAAAAATATGGAAATATTTAGTATTTTTAAGCAACATTTATCCCTCTCCCACTTTGAAATTTCCCCCGGGAATAAACATGGGGCCCCGAAGTTTCCACCACTTTTCGGAGAGCTGTGGACAGGCTATGTATATATATAGTGCGTTTTTGTTTGTCTGAGTATTTATTGCCTACAGGGAATCAATAATGGCCTATATATATATCTAGTTTTTCCGGTTTGCTGAATACGATGGTTTGTGTATCTAGAGTCCAGCACGAGTATATTATACCGTTTCAGACGTTTTCATTCGGTTTATGGCCAGTGAACCCGATTTCCAGAATATAATTCAGTAGTTTGGTACATGTCATCAAAAATATTATACATATAGAGGGTTTTTCGGTATGTAGTACACACTGATTTTTGGTTATCTAGATTCCAGCGTGCATATTTCATGCCGTTTCAATGGGTTTAGGGTCAATGAACCTGATTTTTAGATATAGTCTGTCTTCGGTTGTTTGGTTATGTATTGCATACAGGTCTCCAAGAATGTCTGTTTTCCGGCAGGTTGAATACTATGGGTTATTCATCTAGAGACCAGCACAAATACTTGATCCCTAGCTAGCTGTTTTAGATGGGTTTAGGGTCGACGAGGTTTTAGGGTTTTCAATAGGTTCAGCTTCAAGCGGTATTACTGTGGTATATTCACCAAACTCAGCCTGTTACAGGTGATTAATCAAAATGAAAACGCGTTCGTTCTTTTTCACCCTCGCTTTCAAGATACTAGTGTTTATTGACGAGGAAATAGCCTCATAGTGCCCACCAGAATTGACCGTCGCTCGATTCTAGGTGGTTGCTCGAAACGTTTTATAACACTGCTCGCTCACTCGAAAGGCGACGGTCATTTCTGGCGCGTACCGTAGCTGTATGGAAACGCATATAAATTATGTGCTCAAATGAAACGTCATCTCTATGCGCCAAATCCGTGTCGAAATGGACGTGTCGCGACACTACTGCTTCTGCAAATATGACATCGAGTCTAAGGCTTTTGGGTCATCTCTGTAAATGTTTTAGACACTTTGTATATCTGCTTGTTGAGACGGAGCGAGCGAAGTGGGCGGAGTTTCTACTGAAGGCGCTATCGGGAAAACGGGAAAATGTATTTTTTGTCTGTTGCTTCTGGTCGATGGATTTCGATAATTTTTGTTCGATAGCAAAAGTGATGACGATGTGGCTTTAGTTGATCGCGAACAGTTCTGACCCTATCTCTGGGTCAAAATGGCAAAAACATGTTGCCATTCAAGGGCATTTTGCCAAATCTGGCCATATTGATACCAGTGTTTCTCAGCATATATCTCGCATAACAGACTTCAAAACGGAGGTTAATATGCTCATCCAGATCTATATTTATGATGAATAACAGTCTATTATGGCATTACTTTCCGGGTCGCTGTGGGCCCGAATATGGTCCGTCGCTCTTTGCAAGAAATTTTGACATTTTGTTTTTTCGGCTTTTTACCTTACAATGACTTCTATAGGTTGTCAAGCTGAATAAAATTGTTTTGTTATATATCTGGAGCCAAACTTTAATAAATTTATATATACCATTCAGTTTCAGGGTTTTGCGATCGCCGAACCCGTTTCCCAAAAGGTAGTCTGTCTTCATTTATTTGGGTATGCACTGTGTGAATGGCATTAATAATGGTTTATGTATAGGTTTACGGTACGAAGAATATATATATGATCGTGTAGAGTGCTAATTCGCGATTTCGTTGGGACAGGAATTTTAACAGCGAAAAATACTCCACGTGGTACGACCGCATTATATATTGCGTATACAATTCATGTGTATTAATTGCATATCATGTACTTAGTACAACTATAAACACGATAGAATACATTATAATATAACAGCATACTGGAAACGTTAGGAGTTACAATGCACAATATATATTGCCAAATCGACTTACAAAAACAAAGTGAATTAGATATATATAATTTGTGGTTATGTTTTGCATGCAAAGGCATCAACAATGATGTAACAATAGGTTTTCGGGTACGTTGAATACGGTGGTTTGGTTATCTAAAGTCCAGCATAGTATTTCATGCCTTACCAGTGCTTTACAGTAGTTTAGGTTCGACAAAACAGATTTCTAGCATACAGGCTGTGCTCAGTTGTTTGGTTATTGTTTTCAGGCAATCTAGAACGATTTGTATATGTTTTTGGTACGTTGAATCCTATAGTTGCATCGGGGTCCGGTTACTCCTGGTATTCCTGACGAAAAATACCGGGTCCGGTTATTGGTTTTCAAAAATTCCGGGTCGGGTTATTTTGTTTTGCAGCATCTGGGTCCGTGTACGGGTGGTGCCAAAAATATCGGGACTGCTTATTTGCGATGCCGATTTAATGGCGGATTTTAATTCAAAATCATCTGCTTCTAGATCTTGCGATTTAATATCCGGTGACATATTATGTTCACTAATAGTCATGGTTGCCAGAAAGAACCATCTGATGACTGATTGCAATGGGAAATTAAATGATGTTCACATATTCGATGGTTATGTCGGAAAATATAATAGTCGCCGAAAATAGCCCCTACTAACTCTAAGGATCCGCCATTTTAGCTGAGAATCTATTCAAATAAAATTAATTTTCAAAATTTTGTGCTGGCTCGCTGCTCAAACGATGCTATCTCGCACAAAGAGCCTGACAGTATACAAATGCAGCCGTAAATTTTAATATGTGCCACATACAAACTTAGTTGAATTGTACTTACACGTAAAAGGTGACACAATCTTACCATATTGATGAGAAAACTTTCCCAATTGTTATTATTACAGAGGACTCAAGTTAGATGACTTTCATTCGATGTTAAATTACTATGTAAACACTTTAAACCTCGATTGTGAAAAATTCATACCATTAGTTTTATTTGTGTCCTTCGAGCTTACCTTAAAGCCAACCCTATCTACCGTATCAGAAAAGTAGACTTAAACTAGTGTAAGATGTTGAACTAGTAGAAGATACATTAAACATCAAAGATTTATATATCTAACAACACATCAAAGAGCACGTTTTGGTTACGTGTTGAATTCAAATGTTGAACTAGTAGAAGATATATTAAACATCAAAGATTTATATATATCCAACAATACAACAGAGAGCACGTTTTGCTTACGTCTTGAATTCAAATGTTACATTTAATACCGCAGCAAAGCGCCAATATCGATAAGGCAATCTGTGAAATGATTCCTATGGTCTACGAGCTATTCCGAGGTATATATATATTACCAGCGATATTGTTAAATATAACATGTATATATATGTAAAAAGTCTAATATATATGTATATATATTTATTATTTATGTGCTCAGTTCGGGTCCTGATCGGGCTCCGGGTACGGTTATCAGAACGTAGTGAAACGTATTGGAGATTGTGTGTTGCAGAGGTGAAATCCTTTAAATTCCGTGTGTGTGATCGGCCATAACTCGAGAACGCCTTAACCGATTTTCATGATCTAGAGCTCATTCGAACCGGTATAGTCGATTTACCGTGTACATCCCCGGGCGTTTTTTGATTTGGGGTCTGTGTCAGGGGTCAAAATGTAGGTTTTTTGGCCCCATTTTAGTACCCTTCACGGAAGCAAGGTTATTTTTATCTTAACTATCGAATTTTTTTCTCTGGTTGATTTTATTTCATAGTAAAATGATAAATGCCGATGCCTCTTTTTTTGTTTTTCGATTAAGATTCCGGTTCTGGATTTATGGGGTTTGAGGTACGGGGGTATGGCGCCCCAGTGGTTCCTCGACCCAAAATTTGAAAATTTGTTCTGACGTCTTGGGCGGCTGATAAGTTGCACCTGGGGGTTTTCGGGCATGGGAAACTCATTGCCGGTGTTAGTTTTGCTGTAACTTGTGCTGGTATTGTGTGATGTCCACATATAGCATATTGACGAATGCTATGGAGAGCTGATTTGATGTGCACGCAAAAGGTTTAGGCGTAGGTGTACCTATGCATCGCTACGTTCTGCAATCTCGATAGAGTTACTAGTTTTATTTTGCAAAGTACGGTTCTGGCCTTTGGGTATTAATTTATTTTGAAAAGTTGATATTCAATACGATGATGTGTTCATTTGTATTCCAATCTGACGGTAACCTACTTTTCTCAGGTTTCCAAGAGGTTTAAGATTAACCGACGGAACAATGGTATTTGTTGTGACCTATTTGTTTGTACATTGATTTCTGCGCCTCCGGATAAGCTATTATAGATTTGGGACATGCGCAATAGGTGGTGCTCCTTAGCTCCTATCAAACCAGGGGGCATTAGGGATTCCAGAGGTTTTGGAATGGTATATACATCAAACACTATGTCTGCTACTGGCGATTACACATACCAACAACTTTAGATAAAACCTCGCCCGCTCCGTCTCACCATAGCTTGTGAGGTAGTAGCACACCAACTTTCGCCAAATGCGCTTACTGACAAATCAGAAACCTTTCTGATAGGTAAATCAGGAGTTATCCAATTAGCATTGAGGACGTTGTGTTTTCAGCATGCACCGATTGTGACCACAGAAACAAACGGTGGCGACGACAACGGTGACCGCGAGCGACATCAACAGCATCAACACAATTTATCGAACCAAAGTTACGGACCTGAAATTCCGGCGTCGGTGAAACTGCTTCCTGTCCTATGTCAGTTGCGGAAAACAAACACCGACGATGAGTATGGATTTAACTTGCATGTCGAACCAGGAAAAGTGAGTGATTTTATTACTCGGTTTTTGGAAGCCGCATAGCTTACAGTGATTTCTGGCTGTATTATGGGCTGTCTTGAAAAGTGGGTATTTGGGTCCCTATGTTCTCGAGGGAAATTTCTCAGCGGGGGAACACAATTTAGTTCTATACGCTCCCATGCTTCCACTGAGGTCGGGACGAATTGCGCCATGCCTGATGCAAGTGCTTACTCTTCTCAAGTAATCATAATGAACTCTTGATAGTACATAGATGTCTATGATTCTAGGTTTTTGGAGTTGCTGGATACGATGAAAGTATTTGGTTTGAATGCATCGAATACGGCAAGCCGTAGGGACCACCTAAAATAATCTTACTTGAAATATCTCTCTAAATTGTTTTCTGAATTATGAAATATTACATTCATGGTTCTGTAGCATTGGTATGTGTTGAAAATAGTGGTAACGTTGTCTCCGATGAATTATCGTTTTGCTGGAACTATGAAGATGGTTCAGAAGGCCCAGTTTCGAACTTTGAAATCGTCATCAAGCACATATTAACCTCAATCGCTCAGGCTCAGTCTCCACTCTCAGTTGACGATTATACGTCTGTATGTACTGTAGATATATATATGTTATACCAAGCTATTGGTTCCTGTTGTAGCATTTTGTAAATTTTAGTCATAAAAATAACGTTGTACTTTATTTCGTTCTTGCCATTAAATGAAATTCCTTTGTTAATTAAGCCTGTGTGTCATAGCTTTTATTTTCACATTTAATGTATAAAAGCAGCAAAGCAGTAACGTGCTTATATCACAAAGCCGTGTGTATTTGTAATAGCATTTACATTATGACTGTACTACGGTTAGCTGTGATGCATCTACAACATAACATGCGTATATATGCTAAATATATATATAGATATAATACGCATTATAATAAATTATTATATTTTATATATACTGATATATTCGGCGGTCTACATAACAAGGTCGTCGCAAGCTCTTCAAAAGTGGGGGCGCCGGTCGGAAACATTCATTTTGCTATACCACATCAGTTAATTTTTTACGAAAGTGGGGAGGCCGCCACTCCCCCCCCCCCGCCCCTCTTGCGATGCTTCTGACATAATAGGAAGACATTTGAAATTTTCTGTTTGAACAATGGTGCTATATTTAAAAGAAGTTAAACGATTCATGGCTTGTGTCTGTGTTGATTTGTAGGTATTACAGTGAGTCAGATTTTCGCTTAATCTCGTACTATAACAATATTGACACTTAAATTAATTTTTGATGTATTTTTTAACAGTAACGATTATATACAAATGAAAAAGTGCCTAACACATTTATGCACGCGTTTGATAAGGTTGAAATGGTACTGAATGATTGTAGCGACGTTTGTGATTTTTCGTTGAATAATTATTGTTCTTTTCGATTGGTATGCAATGGGTGTGGAATATACATCATGTAGGCAGTTTTGTTTAGGCTTCTGTTAGAGGCGCGACCCACGAAGATAAAGTTTGCTTCTGAACTCTTATTTTAACTATGGTTTGATGCCCTTTTCAATATTTAAAACCCGATATTATTAAAAGCTATTAACTCTTAACCCAGCAGAGCCAAAAATAGCACTGAAATATGTTGTTTAAAATTTACGACATATTCCAAACATACATTTTATGTGTACAGCAATCAATAGGATGTATTAAGTTTGGTCTCGCAAGAGTTGTTCAGAGATAACAAAAGAAACCAGGTGTATGCTTACGGGAGTAGTTTGACATATTCAAAGAACTTCGGTGTATGCTCAGATTAAAGTATTTCCCCCGATATTTATTACACAGGGGTCTTCGGTCGTAGACCGAAAGTGGCCACATTGCAAAAGGTACTTGGACAATTTTGGTATCATTCAAATCAGGTCAACGAGGCTGTACAGAAAATGTCCTATGTCCATTAGAGCCACATTTATGACATTTTTTATTTTTAGTGTACCAATTCTTAGAATTTGAGCTTAGGCAATCATTTCACGTTATGAGTAGAACTCGCGTTACCTCTCACGATCAGATTTAGTTAGTTTTGACGATTGAACTATTAGACGCAAATTCTCCATGCGGTTCGAATCGTACATAAAATTCTTCATTTATAGACAGACAAAAAGTTTTCTTTGGAAATTATCGGTTGGAAAAGGTAAAAAATTGACCTAAATAAGGCCTAATGGTATATATTTCATTGAGCTGAGGCGATTGACACCGGAATTGTTGATGTATATATGCAAAATTACCATTTCACGCCGGGGGAGGTGGCTATGCCAAAAACGTTAGCATCGTATTACTATTGCTTAAAAGTAGTATGGACGTTCTACTTAAACATGATACTGCGAAACACGCTATCTAACATAAATTGCCTTAATTAACATAATAATACAAAGCCGTTCCTGGTAATATGAATGCCCTGGCTTTATTTATTGTTAAACATAGAGTGCACACGAAATTGGGCAGTAAAGGTTAAATTTTCTTCCTCTACATTCCCAACATGGCCTTGTGAAATATGTAGGCCCAGGCGATTTTTTTCTATGTTGTTATCCGGTAGGGTAATTGATGAAAGCTTGTATCAAACTGAGCATATATTTGTTGGTTTCAACAGCTTACTAAACATGATACTGCGAAACACTTATAACATAAATTGCCTTAAATAACATAATCATACAAAGTCATTCCTGGTAATACGTCTGCACTGGCTTTATTTATTGTTAAACATAGAGTGCACACGAAATTGGGCAGTAAAGGTTAAATTTCCTTCCTCTACATTCCCAACATGGTCTAGTGAAATAGGCCCAGGCAATTTTATCTATGGCGTTATCTCCGTAGGGTAATTGATGAAAGCTTGTATCAAACTGTGCATATTTTTGTTGGTTTCAACAGCTCACTATTATATATAGAGGTGTTAACACATTGTATGCACACCTCGTGCTGCAATATCTACTTATTTAATTGTACCAGATCATTCGTAAGCGATTTCTTGAAAATATTTTTATTGAACAGTCGGTTTGGCATTCTCAAATTTTCTTGGTGTTGAACCGCATTTAACCTGTCTTCCAGGTCGTATAAACTGGCATTGTGTCGAGCACTGACCTGTCATTTGTTATTACGCATAATTTAACTAAAGTATTCAATTGGATGAAAGTTGGTTGCTGCTATTTTTTCGAGCCCATGGCTGACAACATCCGAGACATTTTGACATTTCTGTATTCAGTCCAACTTTATCACTCATTCACAAGACGGCGTGTCGAGGAATATATGCGCTATTTACAAGTATGAAAATGGTTACCACGGAAATAACCTTTTTGGTTGCTGAAGATTATTTTCGATCAAAAAATTCCACAGTGCAAAATAACCATAGTATTCCAAATCCCAGAAAAAAACTAAATTTAAGTATGCTTGTAAGAATATCACTTAAACAGACTCGGAGACTTCAGTAAAGCTCTAGAACCGAGAACATTGTCATAAATATACACAGTTGTGTTTATGGGATTATATACCGAATTTTGCATGGCGTTAGTCATATAATTTGGTGGTTAATTACGCATTGTGCGGTACGTTTTATTCGTGCGACGGTACTTGAGATTTCATCATTTGCTGATGCTTTGTATAACTAAGGGTACAGTGAATGTAATGTGCATATACTTTTGTTGAAACGGAGCTAGCGAAGCGAGCGGAGTTTCCACTGATAGCGCTAGGGAGAAATCGTGAAAATTTCTTTTTGTCTCTTTCTGTCATTCACAACTCATCTTCGGATAGACGGATTTCGGTATTTTTTTTTATTCTATAGCCAACTTGATGATGATGTGCTCTTAGTTGCTCGCCAACAGCTCTGATCTCATCTTCGGGGACAACATAGCAAAAACAGGTTTATAAGAGTTCTTTGCTCGATATGGCCATACTGGCGCCAGTCGTTTACAGCCCATTTCCCACGACATAGACAATGAAAAATGAAGACCACCACAGCATCAGCTCATCGAGATCGACGTTTTGTGACACTACTCCCTGGCCACTGTGAACTTGAATATGGTTTGTCGACCCATTGCTAGAAGTAGCGATTTTTCAGATTTCGCCGTGTTATTGCATGTCTTACCTTGCAATGAATTCCTATTAGATTATCAAGTACTCTAGATACGATGGTTTTGCTATCTAAAGTCCAGCTTGATCATATTATACATACAATGCCCGCCAAAAATGACTGTCGCTCGCTCGAGACTTGCTCGAAATAAATTTGTTTTAAAAATAGAATCTAACATTGAGTTAAATAGTTTCGAAAGTTCATAGCGGATTGCTTGCGATTCCCTCGAAATGCGGTGATACTGTAACTTTTTATGAGTTTTTAAGGGTTTTACGGTCGACGAACCCAATTTCCAAAATGTTGTGTGTTTTTATTAGTCTGACTATGTATTGTGTGCAGGGCATCAAAAATGGTCTATATATAGGTATTTTTAGAAGCGTTTTCAATTGTTTCCAATGGGTTTAGGGTCAATGAACCCTATCGCCAGAATATACTCTGCCTTCTGTTATTAGGTTACGTATTGCATACAGGTCATCAGTGATTACCTATATATAGGTTTTCAGATTATGCTGGATGTGATGGTTTGGTTATCTAGAGATCAGCACAGGTCTTGATGCTTTGTTAGTTGTTTTAATTGTGTTTAGGGTCGACGAGGTTTTAGGATTTTCAATGGATTCAGGGTTCAAAAGGATTTTGTGTGCTATATCCATCAAACACAGCCTGTTACAGGTGGTTAAACAAATATAACTTAAAAATGAAACCACGTTCCCTTTATACATGTACATTGCTCGAAGGTTAAAATGTGCGGTGGAAATTGAATGGATTTAATTTTACTGAACTTGTTTATTTGCACTAGTTGCGCACATTGCGGGATTCACTAGCAGATAACACAGTCATTTGCAAGGTTCCCACGCCGACAGCTAGCTGTAATTCTAATAAGGGCTCTCGATCCTTCGTTTCGATAAAAATTTGATCAACGATCATTGATGCATTAGCGACTAACCTAATTACGAAATTACCATGTATAGAACCAATACAGTACGAAATTAAACGTTCGTTGGTGACGACCTCTGGGATTAAGATTTTGCACCTGTATAAATGATGCAGACAATTGGCGCGCATTACAAGGGCGTTTTGTACATCTAGTGCGGCTTATTTTATTCGGACTAATAGAGCAAGTGGTCGCTTTTGAACGCACCCTTTTCGTGTGTTTGCCTTTAGGTTGGTAAGCTTCAGACTTGTATATATTTGCCTAGATTTTGCACCTATACATAAAAGCAATAATACCATCTGTGCTCACTGAAATATTGTTTTGTTGCCTTATTATAAGTGAGTCATCCGAATTCCGCCTCCGGGTCATGCGAAAATCGTATGCTGCGATTGCGACAATAAGCAAAACCTTGACCGAATCGAAATTCATGCTAAAAATTTGCTTCAAGTGATTTTTTTACATTTTTGCTCCAGTATTGTTCCAAACATATTTTTATATGATTGCATTATTGGTTTTCCACCTTTATCATGTAGGAATTGCTCTTGTTACCTTGTGTATCGTATAGGAATTGTTCTTGTCAGGATGAATGCTTGTTGCAAATGTTTAATCCATGCAGAGACCTTTGATGTACCTTATTCAATTTGAAATTGTTCAGCCAGACATACATTGAATAGTATGGTGGATTGCTTAAAAGTACTTAAGTAAGAACTTGCTATCTTGAAAATAGCATCATAACACAAGCAATTCCTAGAAACACAATTCCTTCTGCAAGCTTGTTTGTCATAAATAGCTATAATGTCACCCAGAGCGCTTGTAATTTTGTTAGTCTGTAATCGCAGATATTGCTGTTTCCATGTGTTTCGGGTGTCATGGGGCCATCCAAAATATTGTTTTGACGTAACACTATAGCTGCACACGATGTGCAGATATATAGAGGATGAATTGCTGTACAAAATGCTGTTATCGAAATTTTATTAACGTATGCTAGACTATTTCCTTTAGGGTCCATTTCGTGGTTCGCTTTATTATGCAGTGGCATCTGTCATCGAAATTGCTAAAATGTTCAATTAACTGAGGGCTACCCAAACGATTGGCTGGTTTGTATTTTTCAGCAAAAGGCTAGTTTAGTGGGCGATAACTAAAAGTTTGTGCTAGTGGGTTGGAAAACTACGAGATTTATAGAATTGGCACGAGATTTATAGAATTGGCGCTCTAACCAATTTCACAATATTTTTAAGTGAAAACTTTTCGTTTAAGGTAGTTGGTTGAAAGTGGGCCACTTTCTTCGTCGTGTAGCCTGTGCTGTGAATGCCACTAACAAAGTATTCTCTGAGCCCTGGGTCTCATGGGCCCATTTAAAAACCCCCAGCCCTACAGCGTGATAGTAGCAAACCATGAGTAGATATATCATGAATTTCTCCACAAAATTATAATAATAGCAATAACTAACACCCATATTGCTCGAGCGGTTACAGAGATATTGTCGTTTCATGTATTTTGGGTCGGATGTGCCCGTTTAAAATCTCTAAAAGGGAAACTTAGCAAAACATTATAGATATTGTGTTATTGACGCTTATTTGCTATTCGACCAAATGAGTACAATTTCATTCAGATATATACATCGGTTGTCGAGTTACAATAACGTAAATTTTTGGTTCTCCTTTGCGACCCGAGTCTCTTCGGTAACCTTTTCAGGGCAAGATGTTGGAATCGGCTTCTCCCCAAACTAAAGGGCGCAAATAGAGGTATAAAGTTTTCAAATGAATAAAACGCTAATCAATCCGCCTATCCAAACTTGAGTTATGCGTGTCATCCTTAAAACGCAATAACGGACATTGTCAAATTTCGCCACTATACGGCTAGTAACATTCTTTGCGTCGCTCATTTCACTCAGAGTTCAGTTACTTCGCAACATATATGTAACTAGTAAACTAGTTGAGAGTGTAGTGAGCGGACGAACGAAGCGAAGAATTTTTACTAGCCGGAATAGTTGTGGAATTTCATTACGTCCACCGGTTTGGGCGTTTTAGGGCAACACGCATAACTGAACTTTAGTTAGTCAGATTGAGTCGCGTTATAGCTCATTTAAAAGCTTGAAATCTCTATAGCACGAAGCCCTAAATGCGCAATAAACGGTATGTTTCCTTAGCTATTCCGGCAAAAATAGTCGATGTTCTGCTGATTTTGTAAGTTAATGCTCAATGGAGCAAAGTTATATCTTCAAAAATCGGAATTACCACCTTGGCGATACGACAAGCTACTTCTGTCATAGTTGTGCATTCAGACCAATCATTACAAAAAATGATGAGAGAGAAACCGTTATATAGTCTAATTCTTGAACGGAAAATTTTTTTCATAAATTTTTACTAAACCAAGTCGGAAAGAAGGCAACAGGATCCGTAGGAACAGCTATATAGTCGACAGACAATTCAATTCGAATTATCATGGCTTTTTAGAATGTATATATTTTAAAGAATTTTACAATGTTGTTCGCCATCGATGACAGCATAATGAGACACAGGGCATTTTGTATTCACACGTCACACTTTTACAATGTCTTATTTAATACCCGTAATCCGTGCTGCAACCACGACTAGTCACTTTCTTGGGGTTCGACATAACCCTTGGTGGAAGCCTTAGACTATACCTAAGATGTGCTTCACTCTAACAACTCTTCAACATTGACAGACCCAATACCGTTCCTTATATTCTTAGAACAAATTCGGGATAACACTTATCTCGCCAATAAGCTCCATAATTGTGACACCGTTCTCAGAGCTCAAAATTTACACTATAAACTTTGTTTTTAGGCTTCGCTTTCAGGATTACCATAATTATTTTCATGTTATACCTATTGACTTTTGACATTTGTTCCTTGCATAAAGCATTATGATCTCTATAGTGATTATCCGTATAAATTTTTGGAATATACAGGTTTTTCTACCTCGTACGACTAAAAATCAGCAAAATTCGTCAATCCATCCTCCAGCTACAGTGCTCGCCAAAAATGACCGTCGGATTTCGAGCGAGTTACGAGCGAGCCGCGAACGAGTGGTTCGCTCGAGATTTCGAAACTATTTAAATCAATAGCAAACTCTATTTTTAGAGCAAATTTATTTCGAGCGAGCGACAGTCATTTTTGGCAGGTACTGTATGTCCCAAATTGAAAAAGCCCCGAATTTTTCAGTGCCGAAGCCCCTGATGTTGAGTTTTTCAGACCCCCTCAATTTTACAGGGTCTTAGTGAGCCACCTTGAAAAATAGGGCCCCAGATCCTTTTCCACTCGATAGGACGTCAAATGTTTTCCCATGTGGCAGGGAGTAACCGGAATTCCAGTTCCGACTAAAATCGTGTTCCGGTTGATGTTCCGGCAAAAGACAAAAACCGTACCGGAACCGGAAGTCCTGTTAAAAATTTTAAATATTTTTGCTTCATCTGTAGTCCAAACATTATGTAATATATACACATTGATCAAGTTCCAATAAAACTTAACAAAAGAAAAGATGAACTTAGCAAATTGCGCTGTGAAACGTAAGTAGGAGACATAATTTCAGTAGGATCTTTTCATCTTGACCCTGCAGGAGTTTGTTGACAAAATACAACCAGGTCGATGCTCGTAGCAGCTATTTTACCCATTCAGAGTCTGCGTTATATGTTAGAATTAAACCGGTCCAACTCGGTAACGGAGTATGCATTATTTATAAGTACTTGGCTGTCAGCTTGGCTAGCATTGCGGCAAGCACCAGCCATTGGGCTTCTAAACTTTGTAAATCAGTCTACATTGAAGTAAAGCAACATATCTGTAAGCCAGAAACTGCGTTCTTAGTAATGAACTGTATTTATTGATTCTGTGTGAGCAGCTTCATAGTTTGTCTCATTTATATCATTCTGATGAGAAAGTCATCATCATCTAGGTGACGGGCGCTGGTTGCCCAACGCTAGTCTAAACAATGTCTCTGACCATTGTTCAAAAAATTGTAGTATATATACCTTCTTTTATTTTCGTTTATAACCATATAAATCAATAATTTCAAGTTTCCTACGGAATAACATGTAACAAACATATATGTCTAGTAAATCAAGACTAATGGAGACAGAGCTAGTGTTTAGTATACGCTCCATGCGTTAAAATCACATTCAGTGTGATTCAATTTGTGCAAGGCTGTATAGTGGGAGGCTTTTTTTTGATGTGGGGCCCAAAAGCTGATATATTCATCGGTAGATAAACATTATTAGCTTCCTCAGTCTTTTCAAAGTTCTAGAGAGACAATAATGTCATTGCAGTGCATTAAGTTTTCTGCAAAAGATTGTTAAATTCACTGTACCTTCATTTCTTCCTTCTTCTATTTTACTATATATAATTTCGAAGCCCGGGTTCCGGATCCAGTTTAAATGGTCAGGTCTGGTTGCTGGACTTGGCTCCTGTTATTCCATGGCATGGGGGGGTCGGGGGTGAGTAATGTTTAATCGTCGCGGTAAGTATTTTAGCGCTGAAAAACCATTATTACCTCTTTTTATCGCAATTAAAATGCGAAAATAATGGACAACAATAAAGCATAACTGAATACACGCGACCCGGATCTCGAAGAGATAACGTTTGGGGGTCCAGAGACGGTAGTCGCATGACTGAAACGATAATGGGGCTTTCCGTGATTAACCTACTCCAAAATAGTGCTAATTTTCTTGTTTTGGCTCGAAATCACACGTTTTTCAGCGAGCCTAACTAAAGTTTTCACTTGCAAACATTTTGCGTTTTCTGAGCTGGAGGATTCGCCACTACGATACTTCCAGTTCCCCTGATTCCGAACCGGTGCGCTTAAGGTCACACGCCAGGTATAAATTTGGCGGCTCACTGAAGCCAACACAACTATTTTTAGGGCATACATGTTTTTCTCCAGCTGTGGGATTACAAAATAACATTTACATTAGTAAAACAAGGTCTACTGCTACGGTACAATGTATGGCTACTTTATCCAGCTGCCTTTTTTCACAGTGCGGTACATGTTTTATAACTCTATTGCGTATGTTTTCGACTAAGCCTGGAATAACTAAGACCTGCACCAAAGCATTAACGGCTTCATACCCTTAATTTGCTAGCTCCTGTGTGCCAATATAATTAATGATATTAAAAATCTAAACGATGACATTCCCAACTTGTGAGGTAATATCTAATTGTTCATTAAAAGGTGGCTACATATGTGCAGCACGAAGTGGCACGACCAGGAGAGCAATAGCGGTCAAATTTTAGGCAAACATAATTATACTTTAGGGTCATTTTATTGGTAAAGTAGATCACGATTCGATTGCTGAAAAAGCCGGTCTTAAAAAAGCGCAACGTGTCGTTGGAATCAACGGAACAATTATTTACAACTATTCTCCACATAAGGTTAGTCACAATTTTGTCTTTGATTTAAACTTATTGAAATGAAGCGAAGTTTTTAATGAGGGCGCTGGGGTAAAATAGTGAAAATTTCTTTTATCTTCGCTGTCATTCATAACTCATCTTTGGGTATATGGATTTAGATAGTTTTATTGTTCGATACCAAAAGTCAAAAGTGATAACGATGTGCCCTTTAGTTGAACGCGAACAGTTCTTACCCTATATTCCGGACCAAAATGGAAAAAACAGATCAAATCAGTTACTGCTGTTTCATGAAGTTGATGTGACCCATTGATCCATCTTTTGAGCTGGCTGTGAAATAGCATTATAGCGATTCATCAATGGTATCCATCCACAATCTCGTTAAAGCTGTATTGTATAACATTAATATCTGTAGTAGTCTCAATTCAACCGTAGGTGTGGTACGTTAAAGCATGATATTATTCCGTATTGAGAAATAGCGTTATTGTTACATATTGGGCTTAAAATTTTCCCGCCCACCTACAATTTTCCCCTCAACGTGGTGCAGCCCCACTGTCGTAGGCAAAAAGGGTTTGTGCAAGGTGCAGTCTCTGCCAAGCTGAGCGACAACAACCTCTGGTTGTTGATGATGCTCAGGAACAATCTTCAGAAGATTGGGAGCTCATGTTTTAATACCGACCCAGCCAGAAGACGATGTAGTTCTGGAATGACGGAAAACCCAAAACAGACAGATAATAAAGTCCTGATATCGCATAAAACGGGATTAACAGTGTTGTATGTGAAAGCCAACTCTGGTGCGTCGGTCTTATCGGTCCATGCATTGGTAGTCGCCAAACATCGGTTCCAACTGAAACAATTGAAAGCACTGTAAAGCTGATGAACCACGAGAAGCCGGTCGTATTGCATCTGAGACGCTCTGAAATGCGCTACCGCTACAGCTTTGTAGGGCATACTCCGCAACTGATCGAAGAAAGACGGAAGGAAATAAAGGAAACGATTGTCATTATCACGCAGGAAGTATGCCCGACAAGTGAAGGAAGTAGCATTTAAGTGTCTGGGCTCTCCAAATCGGGGGGGGGTGGTATTTTTCGGTTCCCCCTGGCTCAGAACAGGTGCCCCCTCGCAAAAGTTTGGGCTTCCCACGGTTCACCATCTATTGGAAAATTTTTTGTTTCCAATCGGTCCAAAGTACATAAAATTTGATCAAAATTTGTACTAAAATTCCTGCGTGAAGCTAAAAATTTCTCAAAATTTACTTCGAAATAGCTTTTTCTCTCCATTAAAATCGTTTTGACAGTGTTTCTACCACGATTTTAACCGTTTTGGTCTTGGCAAAATCGGGTGCCCCGGTTTCGAACCAGGGGGAGGGCGGGTTCATGCCTCCAGGCAAAATTTTCAGCGAATGGAGAGCCCAGAATGTATACAGATGAAACGTTGGAGCTTCGAGATGAACATAATAATGAAGACAGGTTCAAGATAAATGCCTTAGAATCCTACTTGGCCGAAAAATCAAACGACATCTGATGGCGGACAGGGATCGATAGCAAGTCAATTGAACTGGAAGCTGCTGCCAAAAAGGTAACAGCCGTACAATGTTTAAGACATGAAAGATATGACCTCCGGTAAACATTTGAACACCATTTGCTATATAAAGAACGCGAACGGTTCAGCTAACAAGGATCAAAGAGCTCGGCCGAAACTATGGACAGAGTATTTTCTGGTGGATAGATCTCAGCCAGCGGAGCTCGATCATGATCTCGTGTAAGCGTCTGCTGCCGATGACAGCATAAAAGTTCATCAACCTATACGTTCGGATAAGTGAAACATGACATTAACAACCTAATAGTAGGAAAAGTAACTGGGTATAATCATATCGCAGCCGAAACTTTAATACTTGGAGGGGATACTGATTCAAAAGATAATGAATCTGCTGCAAACGGTGTTTATGTCCGAACAATTTCCTCAAGACTGGAGTGTCGGCATGATTGTACAACTGCACAAGAAGGGGATCCGTGTGCCTGTAGCAATGTAGCAGACAAAGTGCTGGCAGCCATTTTGCTACGTGGTTTGAAGATAATGTAAAACAAAACACTGATGAACAGCCAGCGGGATTCAGACTGAACGGGGTATGTATTGACCATTATCTTCTCCATTAAGCAGTTGCAGTAAACACGGATACGGCATGGCAATGACTTGTTGTTGCCTTAATCGATTTTTCTATTGCATTCGACAGCATACATCCTGAATCAGTGTGGAAAGCGCTGAAACTCCAGGGCGTGCCGATGAAAATTCTAAACATTCTGCAGAACATTTACTGTGACGTCATGAGCCGAGTACGGTACGAGAGCAGCCTATCGCAGCTGTTCTCCACAGACAATGGCTCTCGACAGCGTTGCATCATACTCCCACGACTGCTCAATGTCCGCATCAACTGGGTTACCCGGAAATCATAGACTGAGGCAGTGCAGGCTGGAACAGATACCTGAATAGAGTATTCTTGTGTATGCCTACGGCATTGTCATATTTGCAAATTACAGCGAGGTTTGAGCAATCGGAATAGTGCTACATGGTGGCTCGGTTTGATGATAAATACTCAAAAAACCAAGGTACTGGTATCGAGCGACATCGCAGGCCAACCCGTGGCAAATGTGGACTACTTCAGGTATCTGGGATCCCTCATCTGCGACAACACGATATCTCTGTATGAAGGCATTAACGTCAAGATGGGAAAAGCAAAGCAAATTTTCGCCAGCCACCGAGACCTCCTGTGGTGTCGAGGCGAACTGTGTACCCATAAAATTGACGACTTGTCGATCTACTATCTTGCCGACACTTCTGTACACTGTGCAAACACCGAAAACCATGGACAGCAATATAAGGCGCATGCAAACATTCGTGATGAGAAATCTGATTGAAATCGCTGGGGTACGATTTTGTGGTAGAATATCGAACGCGAAAGTCTAGCGTATTTGTGATGATCAGCGATCCATCAGCATACTAGTTCGTCATGTAAGACTAAAATAGTTGGGCCATTGTGTGTGCTGTGTGCCAAATTGCCGGCTCCCTCCGCAGCTGGTTGTTAATGAGTCAGAGGCGGACTGGCGGGAGCAGCGAACAGCACCCGTAAGAGGCGGGCTCGATCGCGTTAACGACGAAGTGCAACATCTGAAGAAGGCATACAGGGCGGCCAACTGTAGCCACAAGTAGCTCGGCGTCGTGCAGGACCAAGTAATGAAGTGGCATCAGGCCGTGAACTGCAACAGTGTCTTCCCGAGTTGATGCTTTGGAGTAAGGTATCACGTTTATGAAATGTACAATCGAACTAAATTTTGATTTCATGCGTTCATACCAAGTAACAAAGGTGAACTGTAATTACTACACCGACGGACAATTTTCGTAAAATTCGTACATGTCTGTTTTTGTGTATATAAATTTGTCCATTCGCTGAAAATTTTACTAGGGGGCCGTGAACCGGGGGTCCTGGTTAGAATCCAGGGGGTTCCCAGTTTGCGATGGGGCATTTTGCCAAGAAAAAAATAAAAATGTCGGAAACGCTGCCAGAGCGCTTTTCATACAGAAAAAAGGCGGTTTTGAAGCAAATTTTGACAAAATTTCGGAATTTTAGTACAAAGTTTTATCAAATGTTATGTCATTTTCGTGTTTTTACCGAGCAGAAACAAAAAATTCTGCCAAGAGGCGATGAACCGAATGAGTCCAAAATTTTATCAGGGGGCACCCCGTACCGTTTTTGCCAACCCCCCACCACACAATGTGGAGAACCAAATAATTTGGGAGAAATTTTTGGTGTAATTTTCTTAGATTCAGATTACGACATTTCTGACGTAATTCATACCTTCTTTCGACTGAACTGGCATAAGATCAATAAAATTCTGGCGGACAAAAAGCTGTCTAGACCCATTCCCAGAGACCCTGTCCACCTCTTTGAGAGTTATTTAATAACAGTAATGTATGTTATTGCGTCTTGTAGACATTGAATTTCATCTCATGCATCTTGGAGCATTGGAAAAATTCGCTCCGCAGTTTTAAAAAAAATCCTAATATGGTACTCATGAAGTCTTGCAAGGACGTAGCCAGGAATTTTGAAGGGGGGGTCGCGGCCCACAGTGCGTACCTAAAAGGTGGTACGGGGGGGTCGCACTGAGAAATATGAAAGCGCGGGCCAGAATTGGTATATTAAGTACGTCATAAACAAGTAAAAAATGCAACTGTTGCCAAAATTGCGAATTTTTATACAAAAACGTGAAGTTTGGTCAAAAATATGGTTGAAAGTAATTATAGTTTTCTAGTGCAAGAGAGGCTAGTTTTAGGACAGCAAGAGAGGCTAGTTTTAGGACAATGTCCCACATGATTTTCAACCGGAATCATTCAAAAAAATTGTTTGGGGTTGAACTAAAAGGGAGGAGGTCGCGGTCCCCGCAACCCCCCCTGGCTACGCCCTTGACGTCTTGATATGTTTCGACCGACCAACGTAAAGGATGTTTTGCTCACCTATATGCCCATAATCTAATTGTTTATTTCGTGCAGGAAGTGATTGCACTCATCAAAAAAGATCCAATGAGTACAGACTTGTTAACAGCAACCGCCGACGTTGAGTCGTGGTATCATGAAAACGGGCAAGAATTTAGTTTCGATAACTGTGAAAAGTATACGCTGTCGACGCAAGAAGTAAGTTCATGATATTTGTCGTTTCTGGGATGCTTTGAGACTAAACTAAGTTTTACAGTTCCTTGCATGACAACTGGGATAAAAATACTGTCGAAAATATATGCGTTCTAATTCATCACCTGTTTTCGGTGATTTTTCATTACTAAAACTTTGAAAATGGAGTTTGCTCAGCATGATAATACTCTTTACCAGCAAAACTAACATTAGTGTTATCGAAAATGGACTTTCTGACGTTTATAACAATAATGTAAAGGTTTTGATATTGCAGTTGATACATTCCGTTCTAGTCCGGATTATTGTAGTAACTACAGCAGAAGACTCAAATGTATTATTTTATATATTGGTTAGAAGTAGAGTTTCACCGAGTAGTAGCAAATAAGGCTTTTGATCTTGCACCGGCATCCAGAAAAACTTGAAATAGTTCTCAATAGATTCTTGAAAAAATATTTATTAACTTATTTATTAAATAGGCATATAGTAAAAATATGTAATCATATAATGATACAGATTAAATATCATTACTTCATTATTTTATGCATTAATACACAAATTGGTTTTGCCTTTGAGCCTGAATCGGGGAGCCTCGTTTCTCCAGACCAGGGGCGTATGTTTGGACGTTTTTATTGAACGGAACCTTCGATATATGAAAATTTCAAAATTCTATTTTTTTATAAAATTTTAATAAAGCAGGATTTCAGCACATTTTTACTTGATTTATTCGAAATTTTAACTTAATGAAGGGATTCTGGTAAAACATTTAACTTCTTTATATCAGCTGGGATGCTTTATCGATGGTGCAAAAAATTTTGCTGTGGGCACCCGTTTTTTTCGAAAGGGCACGAAAAATCCCAGGGCTCATTAGTTTGGATACCCCAGAAATATGATAAACAAATCAATTATATATATTTATATGTCTGTCTGTATATACAGAACTCCCAAAAATGACCGTCGCATTTCGAGCGAGCCACGAGCGAGTAGCTCGCTCGAGATTTCGAAACTATTTAAATTAATAGCAAATTCTATTTTTAGAACAAATTTATTTCGAGCGAGTCGCGAGCGAGCGACAGTCAATTTTGGCGGGTACTGTATTTAGCTATGTATTAAAACACATGTAATGTTAGTTATGTATATATGGCAAGATTCCACTATGCGGTATTTAGCCGAATAGTTGGTACACAAATATCCGGCATTCCGTGGAATATGGTTCTCTTGTTAGAAGTCTCAAATTTCCCTAACATTTTCCATAGTTCGAATAGCTAAAGCTTATGTTACAAAACTTGTATGTATCTAAACATTTTAAATCAAAACGTTTCAATTTGCAATTATATATTTTTATGCAAGTGATGTTATCGCGCAGTGGAATATGCTGTGCCGCTTTTGGAAAAATTGTCATTTTATCTTATGTTACCATCCTATATTGCTCTCAGTCTATATTTTTACTTCAGCATTTTATTTTGCGTTTATTATGTTCCGGTAAATATTAAATTTTTTTTTCTATTTTGCGTACTGGAATAACTAAAAATGGCCTGGTGATACGTAGTTGAGAATATGGTTATTAACTGAGAGTGATAAAAAATATATAGATTTATTTCATTTTGCATGTGTGGCATTCCATTAAGGGTTGCTGCCATATTTCCCTTGCCATTTCCCTTGTGAGTTCACAGTGACTTATGTCAACTCCCAAAAAGCAGAGGTAACCCAATTAGCTTCTATATGTCGCGTTCTCACAAAAACATAACCTAAAGACATTTACATAGTTACATACACATGTTTGATTTATAGAATGTATTCTTGCTTTTTCATTCTGTGTTACCTTCATAAGAATGTATTCTTGCTCTTTCATTCAGTTGAGAATATGGTTATTAACTGAGATTGATTAAAAAATATGTCGATTTATTTTATTTTCCATGTGTGGCATTCCATTAAGGGTTGCTGCTTTTCCCCTTGTGAGTTCACAGTGACTTATGTTAACTCACAAAAAGCAGAGGTAACCCAATTCGCGGATATTAATGTCGCTAATATTCTGAACACTGGCTTATTTGATTTGTAGGTAACACATGGCGATCATCACGGAAAGCCTCATAGTATTGATCAGGTATGTTATCATGACACCTATGGCAAATATTAATATTGTCACTCTTGTTATAGTTAGTGACTTGCTCATTTTGCAGCCTTAGGTTACCAATATTTTAATATTATTCATGGTTCGTCTCCTGCTTGCCTTAAATTCTATTTAGATTTTGATGTTTTGTTGGAAACCTATCTACCACTTCGCATACAAATTTTGTCGATATAGACGAAACCGATCAACTATGTGATGGTCATTTTATTAAAAATTTACAAAATCTTGTCAACTTAATCGTAGTATGGTCTCTGTCGTTTAGTTATTTTTGGTTTTATTTCCAAATTTTACATCTTCTTGAAAGTGTGGACAGGCTAGTCGTGAGATGCATAGTGATATGGTACCAACTAGCATCTTGAAAAGCTACAGTTACACTCAGAATTAAGTGCTTATAAAAACGAAGGCAGACGAAATCGAACGAAAACGCAATCGATCGATCTTCGTTTAAACGAAATTCGTTAAATTAAACGCAAACTAACATTTTTATAAAAATATATTTCTTATTTCAACACAATCGAAATTCGTTAAATTAAGCGTGAACTAACATGTTTCATTAAATTTTTATTTTGACGCAATCGAAATTCGTTTAAACTCAAACGATCGAAATCGAATGAAGTTTCGATTGATTTTTGAGCGCTTAATTCTTATTGTAACTGTATGTTGAATCGGAGCTAGCGTGGTTTCATATAGAAGTGGTCTCTTGTGCTGATCGCGATTTGGAAATCGGGTTCGTCGATAGCAAAACCTTTGGTACACGTGAAAACATGTTGTAAGATAAAACACACAATAACATGTCGAAATTTAAAAAAATCGATATTTCTGGCAAATGGTCGACGCAACCATATTCGGACCCTAAACCTATGAAAACACACGAAATATTTATTCAGGATTCTACATAGCTACGCCGTACCGCAAAACCTATACAGGCCGTAACTTATGCGTTCATTCAATACGGAACCATACAAATGAAAACTGACCACGGTTGGGAAATCGGGCTCGTCGATAGCAAAACATTTGGTACACGTGAAAGCTTGTAAGATAAAAACACACAATAACATGCCGAAATTTTAAAAATCGATATTTCTGGCAAATGGTCGACGCAACCATATTCGGGCCCACACCGACCCAAGGAATAGCTCCAAAAAAGAGTTGTTCATCAAAGTTGTAGATATCGATGAGCTGATTCGTCGTCTTGGTGGTCTCTGTTCGATGCGAAGCCTGTGTCTTATATGTGGGAGGCCAAACGCTGGTAACCCGTATGTCCTAATTTTGCAAAGAACCCTTGAAAAACATACTTTTCGAACCAATGAAGCTCGCTTTGCCTTCGTGGTTCTGCAATTCAACTCGAAGGCGATCGATTAGGAGCGTTCAAAATGGGCTTCAAATCACTTCGAAGTACTATGTATTGGAGGACATTGGATGTATCGATTACTGAGAAACAAACCCTGTTCGGGGCTTTTGTTTCAGGCCCTGGTAACCCTGGTAACAAAGCCGGTGACAGTGAAAAGAAGCATGGGCCAGCATCGTTGAAATCACAGCGGAAAATGCAAGAAAGGCGTGCCTTATGGTGTTCTCGCGTTGAAAATGCAAGAGATCGTATCATCAAAATGGTTCGTCTCTACCTACAAGCAATGTTAGAAGACTGAAGCAAGACCATAGCTGATCTTGTGACTTCTTAACTACAACAACGAATTGTGACCGTATAGTACCAAAAAAGAAAACGGATCTATAAGAATTATACAGTAGGGACTAGATGGACAATAAAAACTTATTCTGCTTAAATTCTGTGAACTAACGAGAATTGATACCAACGGAGTCCCTTCGGGTCCTCATGTTACGATTACGGCGACTGTCCTTGCCTCCATTTCGTGATGTTGCTCCCTCGGCTCGGACCACCACGCAATTTTCATTGACATTGCTTTGGTAGCTGCAGGGCAAAGCAAAAAGAGTCCTTACAGCGATGACATTCTGAAAGGCAAACTGAGCACTGTACAAATCAGGAGTCGATACTCTGCTGTTTGGCTTCGACCCAGAAAGCTTGTCATTGATAATTGAGCAACCTTCACACAAGCTGGGCAATTTTCTGTCGAGAACAATGTGATCTGTCACGGGTTAAACAGTTCCAAAAGGTTCAGCCCTGAAAAGTCGACCTTGGCGAAACGTATGTATAGGTTAAACAAGCTTACAAAAATCGTCCGAAGCTCAGAAATAATGCTCACCATAATGAAGAAAATCTTCAGCATGGAAAGTTGCGTGCAAAGAAGTAAAGAAGCAAACTCTCTTAGCGAAACGAACGTTTTGACGGTAAAATATAAACAACCTTGATGATCGCACAAATGCAAGCAAAGATTTAGAAGACTGGCAGGTGCGGATGGCAGATTAAAAGAAAGGAGACTGGTGAAGCTTAGGCTGTCGGCAACAAGATGATAGCTGACAGCAATATAAAGGCAACATCTGTTTAGAAGACGTATGCTAATGTCAGGAATATCGATGCAGCCAAAAAAGCTGCATCGGCAATTGTAAAATCTACGCGGAAAGTGCATCGGATGCGTCTACGGCGAGTTTATCTTTGCGAACGAACAACAAAACGAAAGGGAATATCACAGCTTAAAGCCCGAAGCGCTCTTGTTGATGAAAAAATCCACAAAATTTAATGCTCATCAACCTGTACGACAAAGGCAAAAAAGTCGCGCTTCTTCTGCTCAGCAAAACCTATACGGAAAGTGCATCGAATGTGTCTACGGCGAGGATTTTTCTGCAAATGAATTACAAAACAGAATAGCGAAGCTTAAAACCCAACGCTCTCGTGGTAGTGATAAAATCCGCAATTATTGAATGCTGATCGACCTGTATGACAAATGCGAAGAAGTCAAGCTTTTTCTGTTCAGCAAAACCTACACCGAAAGTGAGTCGGATGTGTCTACGGCGAGTTTATCTTTGCGAACGAACAACAAAATGAAATTGAATAGCGCAGCTTAAAGCCCGAAGCGCTCCTGGTCATGACAAAATCCGCAATATTTAATGCTCATCAACCTGTACGACAACGGCAAAAAAGTCACGTTTCTTCTGTTCAACAAAATTCTGAGTTCGGGATAGTTTCCATCAGTTTGAAAACTGGCCACAATGAATGAAGTCATTACTGAAACCCGGAAAGAATCCTGCTGCAGTTAGTTTGTACAGGCCGATGCTTAACGATCTGTGTATGCAAGCTCTTCGAAAGACTGCTGAAAGTTCGGTTCAACTTCTGGCTCGAATTAAATAAAAAACTTAAGGAAAATCAGAACAGCTTTAGAGCTGTGCGCAGCACCGAACATGAAATCCGCAAAGAATCTCGCAGGTTATTGCAGATGGCTTTCAGAATAACGAAAATATACTCATGCTGCTGGTCGATTTCTGGCTTCTCCAAAACTACCAAAATTATACCTGGGGGCAAGAGCTGGGGGTCCCTTCAGTTCGGAAATTGGTGGGGGCGAAAATACCTGGGTGCGATTTTCTCTAAAATTTATCTGAGGGAACATAAGTTCTGTTACCGTCACAAAACATCAAGAATGTCTCACCTAGCAATTTATTGCAACGGTCCTTATTACAATGAGAAATTTTATTGGTGATTCTGCCTGATACTGGCAGAAATGGTTTCGGGTATGGTGAAACGAAGACGGAGTTCCGTATTAGTGACCCGGTCGACATATGAAACATGAAGGATGCAGCACATGATTCGGTGATCAAAAGCATCTAGTCGTCGTTCATGTTCAGCTTGTACTGGCCACGACTCGCAAGCATAGAGCAAAACAGGCCGAACGGCGGCAAGATATATGCGTTTATTCACGGCTAGAGATACGCCTCGATTGCATCATAACGACTTCAAGGCCAACATTGCATTGTACACTTTTGCTATGCGAGCATTCATTTCAACCGTTCCGTCACTCGTCGAAAATACAACACTGCCAAGGTACGTAAAATGTTCCACGTACTCAATGAATTCCTTGTTAATCGTAATCGCTGGCTTTATTTGGCTGTTACAACAAAGCAATTTCTTTTTCGCTGTACTGATAACCAGACCGATGCGAGAGGAATTTTCATGAATACGGTTCAACATACGTTGTAATTGTTCAGACATTTCGATCATAAGTGCTATATCATCAGCAATTAATGTTAAGTCCCTAAGAACAAAGTTTTCGCTACTGCTGTCGCTATAACTACACTGTCACGGAATCGTAAGATCGTGTGACCCGAGAACAACTACTGTCTCTGGAAATTTCGCAAGCCGGGATTAGATCACTTCCTGAAAGAGACAAAGAAATCAAGCTTAGCAAAACGGAACGCAGAATCTTCGCCCGACTACTGTGAGGCGGGAAATGTCCTATCCTGAACTCGTATTTCTACATCAGCAAAATCTCGTCTCCCGTATTCTTGCGGACTCGAGAACAACAATCTAGAACATGACCTGTGGAACTTCCCAAATGGAGATAAAGAGCGCCTACAGGTGCTACCTAGACCCTCTGGAAGCATCCTAATCGAGGATCCATCCGCCGTCATCTAGTACCTGCGTGCTTGCTCAAGACTCAAGCGTAATAGAGCTGCAGATGGTCGTTAAAACCAGCGCACGAGGAAAAACCTATTTTTCGCGATTTTGACCCGGAGGATAGGGTTCGGAGCTCTTAGCCTTCTACTAAAGGGCACACCATCATGTCTTTTGTTATCGAACAAACAATTTATGGAAATCCATCCATCCGGTGATAAGTTATGAATGATATCAGCAGGCAGAAAACTAGATTTTCACGTTCTTTACCCTACCGTTGTCAGTAAAAACTCCGCTTGCTCCATTTCAATAATCGAATATCATTATTCAACAATAGTTTTCTTTGTTTTTTCGTAGACTAACCTGTGTTGTGCTATTGTACGCGCGTCTCCACGCGGTGTGAATATAGGGATATATGGGCTCTATATAGCACGTTATTATATATCTAATGTTATAAGTAATATCACAGAATATGTGGGTAGCTGTTAGTTAATGTTAATCCAGCCTTCCTCATACTCGTGTGTGGGGAAAACTTATGGTCATCATTATGCATGGTATGGAACGCATAATAACGCCTATAGCAACGTGATATAGTAGTTACAATGCATGCTAAAATTTGAATTGTTCCCAAATTTGTTGATATAACAGCCACGACTACAACTAAGTGTGGCTTAAATATCCGAAGCAGATTAGTCTGTATTATAACAAAAACCGGTCGTGACTGAGTCAGTTAAAACATGTGCAATATCCAGTACTTGCAAGAAGTGACTGTCAAGTTTCAAACAAACTAAATCGAATTGAATTCATATAAAATTTTCTAATATTATGCGAACAACTACAGTCACGGAGAAAAAATAAGTGCACAAAAAACGAACGCAACAACTTTCGCGTATAAACGAACGTTACAACGTGCGTTCGCGTTTACTGTCGTTCATAAAACGCAAAAATATTAGTTTTAAAATACTATAAATTTTGTTTACGTTTACGTTCGTTTGCAAACGAGCGTTCTAACGTTCGTTTGTGTTTACGTTCGTTCGCGTTTCGCGTTCGTTTTTATTGACTTGTTTTTGTCCGTGACTGTTCATACTAGTAGCTTATATATCGCCAAGGTGTTGAATTCTGAGTATTGAACACGTAACTGCGGAGACGTCACAGCTGCATTGAAAATCAAACAAAATGATCTGAATATCAGCCACGTTGTTTCAATCGTTAAGAAGATGTTCCCGCTAAAATTATATATTATAGAAAGTCTTATTTTTTTGCGAAATTTTTAGGCATCAAGGCTACCAGACTTTTGGGAACCTTCAAACAAAAAACTTGTCATAAATTCGAAATGGATAATTTCTGAATCGGCTCGTCGAGCGGAGTCGATAGCAAATTTATTGCTGTGCCACTAAAATTGACCAATTTTTACCTGAGGTATGGGGCTAAAGGAAAAGACCCGAAATTTCGAACACCCTTCGAACAAAATCCGAAATATATAAAACAAACTACACTAGTATCTGCCGACACTACTCTAAGTGCCACGCCGCAACCCGTTAATAACCGCGCAGCGTGTATTACCCAGTTATCTTGTTTTGTGGGTTAGTAGTATGTTTGATGTAGCCCAGATGAAAGGTCTGCTCAACATTCTATAATATTCCATCAACTACCCTCTTGATCTTTATTTGTTTTTTTGTTCGTTATAGCGCAGTATTTTGTTTTCGTCCCTTTGTTTTTGTTTGCATTCAGTTATGTTGTTTTAGAAGAATGATAATTTTCTGTTGACTACTGCAGTCTATGACAATAATAACTACAACTATTAACTTTGATTTCCCAATGCCCATATTTCTTTATATACATACTATTAATTACATTTTGTCGCTATAACTTTCGGCGAAAATGATATGTGTCATCTATAAGCTGGCCAACTATGTGCGTGTTCATGGTGCAGCGGCTGTTTTTTTTTTTTGATTTTGCTAGATGTTATAATGTGACAATACTAAGATGCCACAATGATTACGTGTCAGAAATTGTAGCGTTTGAGTGCGTGACAGTCATTATTGTCCAGTACAGTCATTATTATCTAGTACTATGCAAGAAATGAGGAGTTTTCGTTGGACATTCGTTCCGAAAATTTCAAATTTCACCCACTAAGTGCTCTGATTTTGTTCTATTTTTAGCGTACTTTTTTAAATTTGCTTGAATTTTGTTCGAGACTTTCCCGAATATATAATTTTGTTCTACTTTTGCTCGATGTTGTCTCATAGTCGTTTCTGGCGATCACTATAGTTATTGCCAGTGTTTATACATAATGGGGCGCATATAAAATTCCAGGCACCACATTTTGCAAATTATTGTTTCGTTCTGGCAACGAGCTGCATAAAGCCAACCGCACGGACTCACGCACTGTACGCAATCTCATAGTCGTTTCTGGCGATCACTGTAGTTATTGCCAGTGTTTATACATAGTGGGGCGCATATAAAATGCCAGGCACCACATTTTGCAAATTATTGTTTTGTTCTGGCAACGAGCTGCATAAAGCCAACCGCACGGACTCACGCACTGTACGCAAAATTACGGTCATTTGCTAGTGATTCTTGATATCGTATCTGTACAAACAATAAGTAATATAATTTCGTATGCTGCAGGATATTTACACAGAGATTAGCTGTTGAGATCGGTGAATTTTTAAACCAGTCATCTGGGAACCGTTTATGTATAAACTATCATTATCGCATGGCCACTGTTGTGTGAGATCACTGCAAGTGGATTCGAATTCGCCGCTGTGACATGCATGCCAAATATTTACAAAAGAATATTGTTTGATGTAACGTTAGATTTCCAATCTAACAGACAAAGTAAATATGAATATTTCAGATCATGAAGTCACATATCATTAGCCGGTCGCCGGTGGCTGAGTCTAACTTGTAGATTTGTTTGCAGTTTGTTTAGTTTTGTTTACCATCTTCCCTGTTTGATAATAACAACAATTATAGTAGAATTTAGCGTAGTGTTTAGAACAAATAGAAGTTAATCATTAACTGTCGCCCAAAGCATTTTATTTTCTGAATCATAATTTTTTACTATTTATCACAACGTGACTAGTTTATTAATTATACACTTTGGCATCGTTTAAGCTGCCCAGTGGAACTATCGACGATGAACCTGGATCGAAAACTATGATATCCATTGTCGACCATATTGTTTGATGTGACGTTAGATTTCCAACCTAACAGACAAAGTAAATATGAATATTTCAGATCATGAAGTCACATATCATTAGCCGGTCGCCGGTGGCTGAGTCTAACTTGTAGATTTGTTTGCAGTTTGTTTAGTTTTGTTTACCATCTTCCCTGTTTGCTAATAACAACAATTATAGTAGAATTTAGCGTAGTGTTTAGAACAAATAGAAGTTAATCATTAACTGTCGCCCAAAGCATTTTATTTTCTGAATCACAATCTTTTACTATTTATCACAACGTGACTAGTTTATTAATTATACACTTTGGCATCGTTTAAGCTGCCCAGTGGAACTATCGACGATGAACCTGGATCGAAAACTATGATATCCATTGTCGAGCATACATTTCCAAGTCCCGACGTTGGCTTGGAAGCGATCGCTTCTTCAGATCAAGATTATTTTACGCCGCGTGGTAGTGACCTGGCTCACGAAGCGAATAGCTATGACTACCGTGGTGGCTATGGCGACAATCGTGCTATGGTTTCATCAGCGGAAGTTCAACACGAACAAATGATGGAGCTGAATCGGCCAGTTATGGTATCCACGTTTAAGTTTGTAGTTCCCGGCCCAATTGAAATGCGGACGCCTGAAGAGGCTCAGACTGGTGAGACCGGGTTCATTACATCGGTGAGTCCGACGGTACACATTGGTGGAACAGGCCCGACCAGTAGTTGGCATCCCGCACCGGAAAGCATTTATGAGCACCCAATTATACTGGAGCATTATGATCCAACTTTTAGTAAAATGTGTGAGGATGGCAGTCATGGAGCATATGAACCTGAGGGCCATGAAGTTTCGTGGAACAAATTGACTGCGAGTGAAGACTTCTCTCGACGTCATCAACCGGTAACTCGAACGTCGCCGAATAGTTACATAGTGGGTCAGGATGAACGCGAAAATGAAGAGAATCAAAAACAATTGCTTGGTATCACTGTGGCGGTGAGTTCTGGCTGCACTTTAGCACGTGTGTATCACTGTTCAGTGACTAATGTTACAATGGCATAACTGTGGGAATTTGATAATTCAAATGCGTAGTGCGCTGCCGACATAGCACATTTTTTGTTTCATGCTTTAGTCATTGTTAAAAACACATTTGCATGGGCGGGCCGGCACCTGATAACGAACGAGTCGAGCCGAAATGTTGCAGTTCCGGGCTGGTCTCGACTTCCAAAGGGCTTGGTCGGGCCGAAAAATGTTCTGTCCGGCTAGTTTGTAATCGAGTGTAGGCAAACGCAATATAAGGGATACAGGTGATATAAAGATAAGAACGCGTATGTGAAATGAGCCCGACAAGAAATTCTGAAAATGAATCCAAGATTATCGAGCCTCGTACTAATCGTTCGTTTGTTCTTCAACTGAGGTGAGAAAAGAACCGAAATTTCCAACAAGCGGCGTCGAAATTTTGCAGCTCCGGACCGGGCCGCACCGATCTCCATTGCAGTCGGGCCGGGCCAAAAAATTTATGCGGTTTTCACCTCTGCTACTAATCTATAAGTTTGTTTATTTTCGATTTAGTTGGTGGTAAGGCCTTGTGTATCAATTATTAATTTCGGTTGAGTAATCAATCTATTTTAATCGTGTTTATTTTTTATGAGAAAACCGCATTTTGTATGTAGACTAGTTTTTTTAAGATTCCGCTAATATTATTTGGACCTATACCCCTCCATAATACTATGTCAGATTTTGTCGAATTTAGTTTTTTGTCGTGTCCGAAAAAGATTTACATTGATTTACATTTGTTGGGGTTTCACTAGGCGTCAGATTTATTACATGTTTTTACAGCGCAGTTTTCATTTCTAAAATACACATCTTTGAAGCAACGTCTGAAAATGTCTGCGCTTGACAACAAATTTTGATTTCTTAAGTTTTGAGTGTAACAATATTAATCTTGTGTTTCACTATTATAATTCTTGCAGCATTTAACATAATGATATCCATGATGCTTCTTAATAATCAGTAGTAAGATGAAAAAAATTAGAAATTTTTTATTTTCTATTTCTGACACCCATTTCTCGTAATGTTTGTTGTTGTTAGCTTATTAGTAATTTTTTGATTCTTAAATAGACGAAATTTCAGTAAAATATCTTTCATCACTATTTTTATGCAATAGTTTGTTGTGATCAATTGTACCGAGGGCGTACGTTCTACGGTGCGCCAAACCGTAGCGCGATGATGTTCAATTATATATCAATAAATTTGCAAAATTTCCTCAATATCAATGTTTTTGTTAAATAATTTCATATATTTTTGATTATTCAAAAATTTGGAAACTGTTTTGGTGTCACTTAATCGTTCTTTTTGATACTGAAAGTATTATATATGTTTTCGTTATAAGATTCACTGTGTGGTATGTGTTATAACGTCACTGTTATGTAAAGCGGTAGCTAAGCTTTCTTTTCATTGTTAAACCATGTGTAGTGTAAATATTTTATGCGGACATAATGTAATTTTTGCGTGTATGGGTCTAAAAATTCAAATTAGAAATAATAATATAAAAGATTAGAAATTTGTTTTAATCTCAAGAGATACTGGGTTTTTAAGGCGAAATATCAACTACTTAGCAGTGTTTTTCATTAAACTTTATCATAATTATATAATGTATGCTTTTAATAAGCACCACATTATTTTGTTCTATTATAAATTGAGCTTGCACCGTGCAAAATATTAATCCCAGCTATCCACTGTAGGCTTTGTAGATTTTATCCATTTATGCGTATTAATTTTACTATTTTGCGCAATTTGTATAAACTACTTACCTCGTTAGATATAGGAGTTGGTAGACAACGTAATTCACTTTACTAACTCAGCTAGCATTTAACTGTGCAATGAGTTTTGTTTATGCGTACCACCACTATTCCCGGGATGAGGGATTTTAGTCAGGCGGAATAATATCTAACTGTGTCGTGATGTTGTATTCCCGGGATGAGGGATTTTAGTCAGGCGGAATAATATCTAACTGTGTCGTGATGTTGTATTTCCGGTGCTCCGACGATTTCCTACACTAATTTCAAAGCTTAAGCGCTTTTTCAGCATAAGGTTTAGATTAATTTTTTCTCATATGAGACTACGACATTTTTAGTTAGGACGATATTCAGAATTGGGTATTTTCCATGGGTGATCCGCGACATTTTGAATTAGTATGACATTCAAAATTGGGTCAAAACGGGTAACTGCTAGCGTACCACGAAGTTAAGTTTCGCAAAATAATATTAATTAGAGTTTGAGCTGCAACTGCTGCACAAAACGTTTGTCAGAGCAGCAGATTAAAAAATTCCGAAAAATTGGGCTTTAAAAATTTTACACAACTATATGTAGATTCGTTCATGCTGAAGGTTGAGTAACCTTCAGCATGAGTAAGGTTATTTAACCGGTGAAACGCGTTGGCTTTGTTGTTTTAATCAGTCATTGGGTATATTATTAACCTCTGAGATACCTGAGCGCGCATAATTTTGGCCCTTAAAACATATATTATCTCGTTATGCAGCCTCTGACAATAGGGGCTGACGTAGTCAAGTCTGACCTCTAGTTGGGGTGGGCAGATATGTTATATATTATATATTGTCATAATGTGTCATACATGTATAGTATATATATACTAAACGCCTAAGTCAGCGTTAACCAACTACCGTAAAAATGTGGGACCTTAGCATTTGAAAAAAAGAAACACAATCTTCGTTTATTCTGGCCGCCGCGGGATTATAATTCTGAAACGATTATGCATATTTCAGCAATGGAACGGGGTCAGTAGGGGTGACATTTCCCACGGCGTCAATACACTGACCCCCTGACCCCGGCTAAAAATTCTGTGAAGACAATCCTCCAATTCGGGTATTAAAATGTGAACTTGTCACTACACTGGATCAAAAATGTGGACCAGCATTAAGGGAATTTATTTTGCTACAACGCACCTCGACAAGATCCGCTGCAGTTTTCGTAACTGCGGTTATACCGAGGCCAGAACGAATTCGCTGCGCAATCAGTTGAATGTGTAAAAGAATTCGTCTATCCTGTTGAATCTCATAAAAACAAAGAAAATCCTGATGATATCTAATTAATCGATCAGGAACCACAGAGTAGCGTTCCTAGCAGCTCTAAAACCACAGATCTGCTCGAAAGCTTTCGCCAGCAACCTGCAGTTAAAAGGGTCAAACTGATAAGACAACTGAGGAAGTTACAATGGAACGAGAAGCTGAATTGCGACATTACGACAACTTAACAGAACGTAATGTTGACAGCGATTCACCGTTTAATCCGCTGGCTTGGTGGGGGAAACAACAATTTTGCTTCCCCATTCTGTCTCAGGCTGCAAAGCGGATATTAGTAGTTATTCCCGCCTACAGCTCATAGTCTGAAAGAAATTTTTCAGCGGCTGGAAAAAAGCTAGAAATAAGCGAGCCTGGTTATATCCTGCAACGATGGAGGCCGCAGTCATTCTGTACCATGACTTGGTCAAGAAGCAGTAAACACGATCGACTGTCCGACGAGCTGCTGGTTGGGGACAGGCAGGTTGGCTGCGAAGTGATCCCGTCCTCGTCGTGTAGCTCGGCCCGGAAACTGAGGGCAGGCTAAGAACCCACAAATATGTTTCAACAGCAAGTCGAACGCTAAGAAAATATATATATTGATGACTTATTTTCTACAAGGTCGTGGATTTGGCACAAAAATTGCGTATTTTTCTCGAATTTTGTGCACTAAAGGCTTAACTGTCGCTGGAAACATATTTACATATATGTGTCGTGTTATATACATGTCTGCGTCAGTATTACTGCATTTTACGACTGAGATGGGCAAAAAATAGCATAATTCGCTGAAATTGAGCCTTACGTTGGTCGGAGATGAAAACATCCCAGGGTCAAACTTTCGGATCGGGTGCTGGGAGGGTGGTCCAATGGGGGTCAGCGGCCAGCCCTTAACCCCTTTCCCCTATAGCAGAACCCTGACGTAACTTGTCTTAACGTCAAGGTTATGAATTATGAGTGTTGAATATGGATTTTACAGAGACGTACCCTGCTATATTGGGTATCACCCTGTAAAATGATCTATATAAACTAGATGCATATAAATATCAATGTTGCTTGAATAATTGAGGAGATACATATACCCTGTTATTGCGCATTGAGGGACTCACAATGAGCACGTAGATATAGAATAATTGTCCTGCAAAATAGACCACTCAAAAACCCGTTTTGACTATCCCTGTGGCCTAAATAGTGACAGTAGCAGCACATCGTGTGTAGATATAAAAAATGAATTACTCTACAATATGATACGACTAACACCATACATCAATCGTTTGCACAGATAATTGGCGTTTTTGTGTATTTGTTGTCTCCTGTACCCATTATAAAACCCATATTTGATGCAAATTCTAAGTCCTAAAAAGCCATATCATTATATACAGTTTTGTAGAGGACGATTTGTTCAATTTAAATGTGCTCAAATACAACTCAGTTATCTACATCGTTTGTCGAGATACTATGAATAATACGGTTATTCGGAACTCGATCCGAACTGATTTGACCCATTTTATTCGGGAAGATGTTGGAATCGCTCATCATATAGAGAGTTCAAGCTTTCAAGAGCTATCTCGCGAATCAATCGACCCAGCTTAATCCGAGTTTTACTTTCCAACCTGATACCCGGTAACCGGCATTGCCAAATTTCATTACTATACGGCTAGTAACATATTATTCGCTTCTTTTGCTTCGCTCACTACACTCAGTATTCAATTATATATAATTAAACCTGTGGTATTTGCTTTTGTATGCATCCACCGTGTGATAGGTGCTTCCACTTTAAAAATTTGCCCCAAAATCCTAATTTTTCTTCAAGATTGTAATTATAAAGTTCGAAACTTTTCGTCTTTTTGCTTGTTGGCTTTGAAGTGCAGTCAGTATCTGTCATGTTATTATCGTATTGCTGTAATTCGCAACGGAGTGGGTGTAGCGAGCGGAGTTCCTTCAAATGGTGAGATGTTCAGAAAATTCTTTTTATCCGTCTGTGTCGCATAACTGATCACGAGAGTGATGGATTTTCGCAATTTTTTTATTTGATACGGAATAATTTTTGAGTTGACAATTTTGATCCCAACATTTTAAGTATAAATCTTGCCAGTCTAATCCGGTCGAAAAATGAAGCTACGATTATCGTCGTGTCCTTGAATCCTCATCGAGATTTCTAACTTTGCTGTATTGCAATTTTTGTTAGAGTAGCTTCCTTCGACCTGTGAGCCAAAGTTTACAAAATAACCTCAAAATGTGAAATATTAAAAAAATTAATTTTGTGAGCCGCGTGTGTGCTGGGCTTAAATGATACACTTAAAGGGTTGTTTAACCCATAAAACGGGTAAAATGTCAATTTCGATATTTTTTTTATTTTTCGTATACTAAGAGAATAACAATAGGTTTTCGCGAGGACTGAATATATTGAAAGCAATCGCGCTAGGTATGTAAAAGGTAAAAAGTGTAACTTGAAGTTATAATTTTATTGAAAATCGTGATTTATAAATTTCGAAAATTTTCGCTTTTGACATTTGAAGAAGAACTAAAGGGTCATTGATTTTTGTAAAACAATTATTGACGACGTATAAAAAGGCACTAAAAACTGAAAGCTAACCATTTTCGTGTTTTGTATAGCCAAACTTTGTGTAGGTAAGCACAATATGGGGCGAAGTTGGTAGTTATAAACGGCATTTCCATCTTCTGAAAATTTTCTATGGTCAAAGACTAAAGACAAGTAATTTGGAACTTTTCAGACCGCTGGCTCCTCATAAATACCGTATGCTAGTATGCCGCAAGCGAGAATGAAATGGAGCGAGTGCGGTTTCATCTATAAGTTGTCATTTTTTGTAATCAAACCCACTGATAACCCTTAAAACCTCGTTAACACTAAACCATAGAAAACAACTGAAAACACACAAATTATTCTTTCTAGTCTCTATATTACCAAACCATCGTATCCAGCGTACCGAAAAACCACATTCTCAATGCGCTGTACGCAACACATAGCAAAACTACAGAAGGCAGACTATATTTTGGAAATCGAAATCAACCCTAAACCCATTGAAAGCCTTTGTAATGACATGAAATATTCGTGCAGGTCTCCAGGTAGCCGAACCATCGTGGTCAGAATACCGAAAAACCTATATACACATAGCAAAACTACTGAAGACAGACTATATTCTGGAGATAAGGTTCATTGACACTAAACACATTGAAAACCTATGAAAAGGTATGGAACAGTGCAAAAGTCTAGATAACCATGCCTTCGTATTCAGCGTACCGAAAACCATTATATGGACCGTTCTCAATGCCCTACATGCTATACTGAATCAAACATGAAGAGTGGCTACTGTTTGGAAATCAGGTTCATCGACCGCAAAACTTTTGTTACACCTGAAAAACTACAATATAGCCAACATTTACTCTAGATAAAAACAATCGGCTTCAGCATGCTAGATATCGTGCACTTGTAAAGTAAAACCCGCAATAAAATGCCGAAATTTAAGAGTCGACCAACCATATTATGGCCCACTGCTAGTATAGAGTGGTGCCACAGAAAAGTATAGAGTGATTCCGCGTGGTAGTCTCCGTTTTCGATTCGCAGTCTGTGTCGTAAGATATGGGCTACGAAACACTGGTATCTGTATCGACTGATTTGCCAAAGAACCCTTAAAACCCATTTTTTACCACTTTGACCCGGAAGATGGAGTCGGAGCGTTTACCGTTCAATTAAAAACCAAATCATTATCACTTCTGCCATCGAACAAAAAATTTTGTCGAACTTTTTTTACGATTTTCCCGCCTAGTGCTGTCAGTGAAAACTACGCTAACTTCGATCGCTGCATTTCAACCACTTCGGACCTTCATGAAACTGTTATACAAATTGAACACGGAAGACTAGTTAAACGTGGGGGAGCCCATTGCACAACAGTTGGGGTCTCGCAAAATGGTGTGTATGCCACCCGTCATCTTTTCAATCCTTAGCATATCCCACGTTTTTTTCCAACTGCAGTGAAGTCACTGTTTATCAATAAATATGTTTGTGTAAACATACTGGCATTGGCAGATGTGATACACATGGCTGCTAAATATCATATAGCTTTGACGAGTATATCTGTACACAGTATGGTGTGACACGGCGTATACAGTTAATTATTTTACTGTGTAGCATAAAATACATATAATGCAATATTACATATGCTAAAGTTTATTAGATTAGTCTCTCAGCAGAGATGGATCCTGTAGATAGATATGCGGGATTGTATCTGAAAGTAAATGAAGTAGAGCGTCATACTAGATTTATGTCTGATACACGCGCTAGTGAAAGTAATTGATATATATTGTATATATAGGCACACTGTACCATAGGTGCTCATAGGCAATGCCGTGGCAATCACTCCCTCTAGAGGACCCCCTGAGCCGGTGTTAATGCACACCGTACCCCGTAGTTGAGGGCCTCACTCAAATGTAAACAACCTCTCACAAAATCGACAATTTTTTTCTGGCGCGTAGCGTATAAGAGCTTGACTAGAGCCAGCTACGAGTTCAATATTTTCAACTTTGCATCCGTTATACAGGCGGACGTAATGGACACACCCGTTCACTGAATTTTTCAATTACTTCAGTCAAAGTGGGTTTTGTATTTGTTTCCGGAAAGTCTCTTTCAGAAAATTAAATACTATGGATGAGGGACATCGTTACGGGCGCATTAAGGATTGCCGTTGTTTGGAGGGATCCAGTTATAACATCGTGGAGGGCACTCAACGGTCCTTGTGTCTGACGTAAAGAAAGGAAAATGCTATTACAGATTTACAATACTGTTCAATTGGGGCCCTTGCACAATGTTGTCTACACTGTTCTGTTGGTGCTCTTCGTACGCCGATGCCGCTGCATTGCCCACAGAGGAGGTAAAACAGATGTGTGCGTGCAAAAATTTTGAGCCGCTGGTTGTGAAAATTGGAGGCATATCCAGAGCCGCCGTTAGTACCCCCCTACCCCCCCTAGGGGGGGCCTCGCGCCTTACAGGGGCCTCATGCCGCATATCCACTGCCACTGGGTCCGTACCCACGTTCTCAGATAAATTTTTCAGGTCCGGAAGTTGTAAGCCTGTATTTGGTGCTTTGGAAGTTTATCATCATTGACTTTAAACTTCTGTGCAGTTAGCTTCGCAGATTCACCAAATGGAACCAGCACGTGTTTTTTGATGTTCCTAACTAGACCGAACCACCTAGACACTCGTCATTAGCGTTGACCTTTGAGCATGCAGGATTGTGCATGTTAACGGTACCATCTGCCCGCTGGTATCCCGCTATCCGTTTAGCGCGCGTAACCAGTCCGACCCGATGGTACCCGCACTCGCGCACAGCTCTGGGAGTTTTGTCCCTAAAGGTCAGTGCCCCTGTGTCTTCGTACTCCCGCAAGGCGCACGGTAAATTTTAGCATTTAGTAGTATAAACTAGGTAAAGCTATGAGGAAAATTTGCGGACAAAGGGGGTTATTGATTGAACCCTGCCACACATCCCACACCGGAACGATTTATCCCCACTAAGGCGATGGACCTTGGGTACCTACCTATGCTCCAGACTCTTTCAATGTTCCGTAGATTGGCTAGTCGCATCAGTCAGTCATTTTTTTCAGTGCTAATTTATTTGCGTTTGCGTCCATATGCTCAGCGAGATAGAACGCAACCCAAAAGTGGGGGCGGGTGCAACGGCAGAATTTGTGCGCTGTCCATTACGATCGCTCTCTTGTTGCAAAAATGTGGGGGCGGCCACTTGCCACCCACCCTAGGTCTTGCTGCACCCGGCACCCCTTCATGTAGCGATAATATTTTATAGTATCGGATGTAACTGTTATATAGGTACTTGTTTCTAATTTTGAATGTATTCCAAAAATTATATATATATTTATTTTTTTGCTTTACGCAATTTCGTTATTTGTGACTATTTTTCCGTTGTAAATTGTAGGTGATAAATATAAATCTCAGTTGGAACGAACGTCGCGTAATATATGAATGCATCATTGAACGGCTTGTAACTTTAATTTGTGTTTTTTTATTTTAAACTTTCAAAACCGGTATCTGTGTGGTTGTAAAACTGTTTTATATCTAGCTTTGGTTTGTGAGAGTTATATAAGCGTTTGTGAGTGGGGACATATATATTTAAATAATTTTGTTGGCAATAAGTAATGCTTTATGGAGCTTTCATATATTCTACGTGAACAAACATAAAGTTTGCATATGTTATCGATGTGCTTTAATGAGATAAACAAATCGGTGTAACACACCAGAATGCCCCCCATACAAATGGTCCCCCGAGCCTACTAGTTGGCCCCCCGGTCCTACCAGTTGGCCCCCTCGGGCCAACCAGTTGCCCCCTGCTACCAAAATGCCCCCCATCTTTCTGTAATCCTGCGTTGGTCCACGGTGGTAATACAACTATCCAGCTAAAGCCAGATAACTCCATCGACCGATAGCCAGGCAGGTCCAACCACGGGCCCCTCCCATCCACCCACGTCGAAATCGTTTCTCAGCCGTTAAGGTAGGTAATACCACTTTGAAATGGTCTCCGTTGACATGCTGAATCATGATTGTGTCTGCCGATCTCCGTTTCAAAGACAGCGATGCAGGATGGCAGAACCAACACTTTTTTGTACCAAATCTTCCATAAAGCAAGATATCCGATCCAAGCCAATTTGCCGTTGCGCAATTTCAGCCTCAGTCGCCCAAGTAGCATCTGTAGACATGTGCTCAATGTGTTTGCTCGCCTCGCCATCAATAAATTCTTTTAAATCTTTCGTGATTGCAACCACATGAGCAACAATTACATCTCTGATTTTTAAATGATTCAGTTCTGAACCACTCAATATATATATAACTAATGCATCTGAAGAAGCAGTTGCCGTCTCCTTTAACGTCATGACTTCGACTTGGGGAATTATTCAGATGGATAAGCCCAGTATTTGGAATAACTCCAAGCCGCAGCTCATTTTTTTTCGCAACCTCTAGCCTTTTTGCCTCGACATAGCATTATATGATACAACAGCATCCATACCTTTATCATCCCCTATTTCACACGACGCCTTATCTCCACCCTTATATCCAGTATAAATTGTAAGCAACGACGAATTATATATATTTTCAGCATTTTTCCTGTGGACATGTTTGATAGCTTAACATGGCCTTTTGGGAGAACTTCTTTGACGATATACGGTCCGAGCCATAATGGGGTCATTTTGGAACCCATTCGGTGAACACGTTTGGCATTGCGAATTAGTACAGCACTGCCGACATTCAAACTTTTGCTTTGTTGATGTCGCCTATTGAAATGATCTTTTTGTTTCATCTGAGCGGCTTTTATATTTGAAAAAAAATTTAGACGTGACAGCTCGTTGTTCCTGGATAGCATTTACACTGGCCTCTGACGCGATTGACAGAATTTGAGACAAAACTTTATCATCTGCAGGCATCCGACACTGCTTTTGAAAGACAGCCATGTAATGCTTACTTACCGTAATACTTACCGCGCAGGCCCCATCAGACACCATATCAAAATCACCTTGCAAGTTGATCCGGGCCAGGATAATGCCGCCTCGTTTATGCCGGCAGTTAGCGTTTTTTGGCTGAAATGAAAACACGAGGCAGCAGACTCGGGTGTCATAGTGGCGGTAGCGCCCCTGAGTCGTGGAGCCGAGTTTTAAAAATCGCTGTTGTTGTTGGCGAAGTGACTACGTATTCAGGAAGATCGTTCCAATAACCGACGGTACGAGGGGTAACAATTGTTGAACTATGTATCGCCGTTCGATAGGCAAAAAGACATCCCTGTAATAGATCGTCCCAATTATCACCCTTCTCGATAACCAATTTTGAAAGACAATTTTTCAGGGTTCTGTTATCCCTTTCGCGAAGGCCGTTCGTCTGTGGGGGAGATGAGATCCGATGTTCCGTTCCAAATTTCGTGGTTAGGATATCCATAACCTGATTTACAAACTCTGGCCCCTGGTCTGAAATTATGGTATCCATACACCCAAACAAAGTGACGCACTCGTAAACAAAATCCGCTACTTGCTTTGCCATCTTCTCTGAAATTGTGTTTGCGAGGGGAAATTTCGAATAATAATCAGTGATGGCAACAGTATACTTGTTTCCACTCACTGTCGTGGCCAAAGGCCCGACTATATCGATTCCCACCAGAGACCAAAAACTGTTGGGAATTGCAACCGGGTGCAATGGAGCTGATTCAGTCATAATTTTCGGATTGTGAATCGAACATTTGTGGCATTTCCGACAGTAATCAGCAACGGCAGCCTTCATTCCCTTCCAATAGTACCGCTCAGCAATCTTTCCATATGTCCTGTCCGAGCCTAAGTGACCCCCGCTATTTGGATTGTCATGAAATAATTCCAGAACAGCAGGAGTTTCAGTCCATTTGAGAACCTTTTTTCCTGCGTGAAGCAGTTTCCCATCCTCCACGGTAAACGGTGCCACACGCTTTCTAAAGTTCCTTTTCAGACATTTGAATCCGAACTATCCATATATCTATATTCCTTCGTGTAAGCAGGATTATCCGATGAACTACTCAAATAAGCAACATACTCTGCATAAATGTTATCATCAATTTCTAAATAACTGGAAAACTAAAATAAAACTGTAGGCAACATTAAAATATGGGGGCATTTTGGTAGCAGGGGCCAACTGGTTGGCCCGAGGGGGCCAACTGGTAGGCCGGAGGGCCATTTGCATGGGGGGCATTCTGGGGTGTTACACCGGGATGTCTCTGATAAATATTTAATAGACCGTATTTGGGGAGGGGGGTGTACGATATTAACATAGATCCCTAGCTTGGGCTAGTAGTGCCGAGATTCGGGTTTCCTGAGGAATAATAAACGGCGCTTTGAGGGTTTACCTCTTAATTTAGCTTTGCCTCGTCCGTCTTGCACATCAGCAAAAAGATTCATCGTGTCGCTATGGCGTAAACGTTGTAAGCCGGAATTTTCGTCCAGTCAGCATGTAATAAATTGACATACATGTCACTGCTATCCGTGCTTTTCATAAAAATGTGAATTATTGTATCCGAGCACCAAAAATTTCCGATATATCAGAATATTTGTATACATGCATGCCTTATTATATCCTAAACGGCAGATTATAAATATATCTATACTGCGATGTAGTAGAATTTATGTAGTTGAGAAATTATCGTCATTTTCTAGAGTATTACGCACATAATCAGTTAATATAACTGGAAGGCGGGTACAACCCACATGGGCGAAGTGAGCACTATAGTTGTGAGCAAGCGTCTTTTATATTCACAGATACATTTTTGAATGTATCACTTAATAGTTTGCAACAACCTCGAAAACCTTTATCATTTCAAATAAAACATACTGAAAACCCGTAAATCATACTGAGCTATATCACGTGTTGGTATCCAAAGATACAGTACATTTCTGGCGCGTACTGTACTGTGTAAAGTAAATATGGGCAGAATATTGTTGCTTATTTATTTAAATTTCTTTATCTACGTTACAGGACGGCTATCGGTACCGGCAAAGTCCTCAAAGCCAACACGCTCCAGTATCACCATCGCTTCAGGTATGTATGTACGCTAACTGCAGGTTACAGTAAAATTATTATTTTAGAATTTTGTACCAAGTGTATGTAAAGGTTTGCTGATTGATCGCAAAACAGTGGTAATGTATTTACTAGTACATACATAGCTATTGTTAAAATGAAGGGAGCAGTACCGAGAGTAGTATTGGCTTTTTGAAAGTCAGATTTCTATAAATGGCGGAAAGCGAATGCCCACAGCAGCGCCAGGTCGATCGGCAAATGAAGCAAACGCCGACAGTGTTTCTAGTTTCATTGAGACCATTTGAACGTATAGACGGCATTCAATTGCGAACTGAGAAAAAGAAATTTTTCGGGAACAGTTCGATAAAATCAATAGTAGATTGATTTTTGTTCGCGAACAATTTTCTCCTATGTAAACAGCAGCAGCACATTTAGGACAACGTTACTGGCGTGTTATGTATGTTTGCTGGATCTACGGGATCGTTTGTTAATTCCTCCAGTTAACGAATATTACATATGGCAAAAAATTAAAATTTATAAATTGCAATTTTTAGAAAAATCATAATTGCAAAAGCTATTTTTCCCGCAGTAAACCGCTCGTATTTGTCGTATAATCATAATATATTGCTTTAAAGGTATTCTGCAACCTTGATAGCCATCAGTAATAATAATTGTCAAATTTTTGCTTAAAACTAATTTTAAAAATGCCAAAATATGAACAATATTCGTGCTAAAACAACGCATTTTTGTCTTTTTGCATTGTTGGAATATTCGATTTCTTCCCCATACTTTAGCTTATCTTCAAAACCGGCTCTTCTAGCAAAGTTGTAATAGTCGATGAGAATGGTAGCTTCCATTTTTATATCGGACACCCCAGTAAGCTTTATCTCAATAAATTTCGAACTATCACTATCTTGAAAATGCTGTTTTCAGTCAGTGTCAGTCTTGTGAAACATTTAGCAAACAGTTATTGATAGAGTACAAACACAAACCTAGGTTCACGAGTTCACGTATAATCTATGTATACGTTCAACCTACGTATACGTTTCAAACGAAAAACCGTCAAAGCAGCGATGCTCCCTCGAGATTTCGAAACTATTTAAATTAATAGTAAATCGTATTTTTAGAACAATAATTTATTTCGAGCGAGTCGCGAGCGTATAGCGGTCATTTTTGGCGGGTACTTGTAACTGCTAGTATGCAAACTGCGGCTGTTATTCTCAATCCGTTTAGACTGCTTTAATGTGTTTAGACGCCAGTAACGTTCAGTTATTTTTATAATGCGGAACATAAAGACCACTTTTGTCTGGGCTCTCTATTCGCTAAAAATTTTGCCTGGGGGCATGAACCAGGGGGCCCCCTGGTTCCGAACAGGGGGCGCCCCATTTTGCCAGAGGCATCTTGCCAATAGAAAAACGGTTAAAAATCGTGTCTGAAACACTACCAAAACGCTTTTAATGGAGAGAAAAAGCGATTTTGAAGCAAATAAGCAAATTTTGACAAAATTTGAGAATTTATTTGCTTCAGAACGGAATTTTAGTATAAATTTTAATCAAATTTTTTGTACTTTGGACCGATTGGAAACTAAAAAATTGTCCCAGAAGCGGTGAACCATGGGGAGCCGAAAAAATGCCAGGCCCACCCCTCCAATTTGGAGAACCCAATTTGTAACGTAACTGAGCTGTATCTAAACAGAGTTTACACGGCAGACGTAATATTTAACGGGGCTTTCACGTTATTTATTGTGACTTAATTATTCAATTTTAGCTTAATGGTATTGACGACGGTGCAGAATACGGGGAACCGACGTGTTACCCTAGCCAAAATAACGGTGGAAAGTCGCCTATAACTGAGCAATATAGTCCTGCAGCTGAAGCTGGTGTTCCATCTGCGGCAGCAACCACTACAGAAGCGAAATATCACTACGAAAAACGTCATTCACCTGCAGCATTGCCACATCACAGTCATCATCATCAACAACATCAAGACGACACATACCATCACAGACCTTCTACACCACCACCGATTACAAGGGAAACCCATCATGGCGCAGATGGCGATACCAACAGTATGCGGTTTTGTTTTTGAAATTTAAGAACTTGAAACAATATTCTGTTTAATTTATACAGTATATTCTAGTCTGCAAATATCAACCTTGGGTGTATCTACGACTGGTTTAAAGGTTATTTCCTTTTGTTTTGTTTCAGCTGTAAGTTAAGCGCTTATGTTTCGCTAGTGTGTTAAAGAAAGCTACATAAACGTTTAAGATGTTCCGATGCAGGTTTGGTTTTGTAGTGTTGTTTAGACTCAGGATTATCTTTGCACTATAACTATTGAATTTAGTTACTGGTTGTTGAATTACTTTGTTGCCGTTTCACCTGTCGACACAATTCCTAGTTTTATCGTATGTATAGTGCCTAGGTAGGTAGAAGTGTTAGGAATATCTTATACAGCCTGTAAAATAACTTCCGTCGGTGTACTTCCGAACAGCTATCACGGTCGCATGATGACTACTCATTTCTGGATGTATTATAATCGTTGCGCAATAATAGCTGGTAAATCTTACTAAGGACAAAAGCGTTATCTGTGGTCATAAACCCGTTACGGTCAACACATAAAAGTTCACTATCTCAGGTTTGTGGTGCAGTATGGTGACGATTGGTTTTACTCACGTATATCGTCCTTGATTCATTGAATAAGATTTTGGTGGATCCGTAGGTTTCAGAGACATTATGCTACTATATTTGAAGATCTAGACATTAAGGTGATTACAGATTCGAATTCTGGAAGAGCTTTGACTATTTTACTTAGTGTATCACATAGCTAGCTAGCAATACATTAGACAGCTGATACGAATGCTTTGTCGAGGTCGTGGTTTCGGGTTCAGTTTTAGTTCTGATTTGCTGAAGCTATATTGCTTGCTAGTTTATATAGTAACAAGAATAACGACACTGGAACAATAAGTTGAAAATGCAACAGGAACCTGGTCTTATAAATAATCAAACTAAAGAAGAAATAGCGAATCTCAGTGGATTTGGAATGTGACAATCGTACAAAGTTTTGGAAATAGCTATTAAGTTTGTATTGCCACGATAATTGCTTTTCTGGGACTTTGAAAATACTGAGTAAACTAAAAATGTCGATCGACATGTTGTGTCTCCAGTTTTCGCCACCCGCCGACGCTATAAAAATGCCTTAGCCCATTCGTCTTTCCATAAACTTTTTGACACTGAATGTGCATTCAATGCATGGAACATTGGACTAAGTAATTTCTGTTTTCCTTCTCTTGGGTTAATAGATATACGGTTGTTAATATGCTAACTGCGACAGTACAACAGGAATTCTAAAATTGTTGGTTTGTCTGGTTCTGAAAGAAATTTACTCAAGGTTCTGTTTTCTGAACATGAATCTTTAACTCAGACATATTGTGGTGATACCGCTCATGTCAACCACAAACACATTTCACTCCCAATATTGTATTACAGAGATAATATTTAATTGCAGCGAATACCGATATAAAAATTTACAGCTGATTGTTTTTGACGCAGTTTGTGTTAAACAAGATTGCAGCGATATAAAATACCCCGAATTGACTATGACTTTTATGAAATAAATGTACAGTATTCGCCAGAAATGGGTGTCACTTTTGGAACGAACGAAGATCGAACAGAAATTGAACAAAATTTATTTATTCTCACAAAGTTTGAGCAGCTCTCGGACAAAATACAAAAATGGCGCCAATATTTCGCACGCGTCCCGAGCACATTTCGAACAAAATTTTGAAATTATTGAACGAACATCGAACATATTGCGGTCGAACATCGAACGAACAGCACTCATTTTTGGCGAGTGCTGTATGTTTGAAAATAACGGCTTAACTACTTTTGAGCAATCCACACTAGCTGTGTATGGTAGAACAGGTTCAGTTTGAAAATGCACTGTAGCTCTCTGCATGTGCGAAACAACTGCCGCAAGCATTCCTACCTGGCATTGTTTTGTTAATGTAAAGTTAGTATGAGCGACTCGCACAAGATTTAGATGAAAAATAATGCGGTATGTATGTATGTAGCTGGCTTACTATCTTTTCCAGGGCAATCAGTTGAAGCCAAATTTTTGTCTTGTTAAAAATTATCACTGTGCAAGTATGCTTAAACACTTAACTGGGTCAAAAATGTGGAAACGTTTTTAGAAACTGTTAATCATAACTCCGGTTCCGATACGGTTTTTGCTTTTTCCGGAATCACAACTATGTATATTTTCGCCGGAACAGTAATTCTGGTTAGTTACTTTCTAATAGTAATTATGTTTCTTTTACAATAGACACGTCGTACGGTTGCTCAGCGAAATGAACCATAAGTCTTACTGCTGTTCCTAGTGGTCCAACTACTAGTAGCTGTAAGCCTGAAGATTTTTATTTGAAATAAAGTATTTACCCCGTACATACGGTGCAGTACGGCCGGTTTTATATTTACAGTACGGTATTTTATATAAATGCGGTAGTAAATAGCAGCAGTTGTATACAATGCATATCGCTTTGCAGATATCGACGAGCTATTCCGTTTGTCAGCAGCCGAAGTTCGTGAACGAGTGTCGGCACGACGTAAACACGATCCTCGAAATAAACATATTCCGTTGCAAGAAAAATATAACATTGCTCAAAACCTGTAAGAAAAACATCCATAAATTAACAATTTAGTTATTAATGTGTAAAATTACAGTATATAATTATGTATCTACAATTTATAACAATATTTACTGGTTCTGTTATATAACGTTATGTTTTTGAAACGGTACTAGGCAATATGTCTATCACCGTAGTTGGGTTCACCCAACAGAGATATCTACAGCTATTATTATTCATGCAGTTCGCTATTTGCAGCTGTTATGACCGTTAGACAACTGGGTATGAACTTTTCCATTATGTGTACCGGGTACCTTAAGTAATGTTCACTGCATCAGCCTACATATTTCCATTTTCGAGCAAAACTTTCCTGTCTGATAAAAACGATAAAATGTGTTTTTCTGTGCCGAAATTGCCGAAAAAATGATTCTGCAGCAGGATGGAATAAATGCTGTAGTTATGTGTTAGAATAATGATGGGCAATTTTAATATAACTTTCATAACTCGTGAATAGTTTAATGATTTCTACTACTTTTTATTTGATGCGGCTAAGGATTGGATTACACCAATATATACAGCCATGCTATCTGTAAGTTATCACTTTTCACGAGCAGTGATTAAACTGTGGGAATTTTAACACAAAACTAGTATTTTTAGCAGTTATGGTCCATAATGTGATAACAAGCAATCTGATTTGGTTCAAATTTTCACAGCACAAAAGATCGGATTGACCGTACGTCTTCTGCCTAACATCATGATAATAACCTCATTCACAAGGTATTAAGCGGACAAGAAGTTTAGTAGCAAAACGTCGTGGCTGGTGTTGTTACCCGTGCAGCTCGTGACTGTTTGGGTATTGACTGTAATTTCCACAACATTTAATAAGTTTCTTGATCACCTGTTCATATTGATTGTCCAAAGAGCATATAAGCTAATAATTTGTGCAAAACCACATCTGTTTTGGGAAAAATGAAAGTACATAAATTTTGTTGGTACTTGACATTATGGTCTTTAGTGTTCATAACGCATGAAATGTAATGTAATATGGTGAACATATGCAGTTCACTTCATCAGTATCTATGTTGTTGTACTATTAACACATGGGCTGACAGCACGTCCCTGGCCAAAATAGAACAATATGGTTGTCGTCACCTGTATCCTCGAAATAAATAAGCTGTAAGTATTGTTGTACTATTAACACATGGGCTGACAGCACGTCCCTGGCCAAAATAGAACAATATGGTTGTCGTCACCTGTATCCTCGAAATAAATAAGCTGTAAGTATACAAGGTCACGTCGGCTTAGGGGTACGGAGCCTATAGAAGGGTTCGATCCTTCGGGTGAGGTAACCTCCTTAGCCCTGCCGACACCTGTGAAATAAACCAAGTTGGTTTAAGTTTCAACAATAAAGGTTTAACTTGTTCGTGAACTATCTAATTTATTTTTTGTTCATGGTTTGAACTGATTGACTAAGGGGAAAGTGGTGTTCCTTAAGCTAGCGGACACAGCGGAGCAATTTATTGAAGAATTAAAATAATGCAGCATAAAATGTCGCATGTTGACATTGCAATCATGTTTTTGTTTTTTAAAATTCGATAAAATTTCGCTGATGTATTTATGCGTATCACTGATTAAGTAAAAATGGACATAATATTTTTAATGCTAAAAAACTTAAAATTGCCCGCACTCTACCCATTATAGTCGGGCTTCTCGCAATGGAAAGTGGTTTTGAAATTTTAATCATCTTGATTTTGGTTTCTCAGTTTTCATTTAATTATATTCGCTGTGTGCTTATTCGGGACTAACTACTATAAAACTTCATAATTTATGTTTTGTTTTGTCGCTTGAATGATTGTCATCATTGTGCCAAAACTAATATGGGTAAGGCATTGGATTTACGACAAAGGGATGTTTTCGTTTGTATGAAGATGATGATAGCGTTGTAACTAAATGGCTATTTTGCTTTATTGGTTTGGCTAAGTGTATAAATTCTTTGTAATTTTTGCAAATATCATGTTTCTAATCACGATTTCTAACATTTAATTTTATTCGACTAGAGTTACAATACATATATACATATCATTTTACTCGCCTGTAAATTTCGGATAGCGCAGAAACAGTTATACACGTTATGCATATTATGTTAAAATTCTCTGCAGAAGTAAGTGAAAGACACCTACCGAGTGAGCGAGCTTCGATCGAACAATAATTTTATAACATGTCTCAAGCAGTGAGCGAGCATCGGTCATTTCTGGCGATACTGCACAGTAGTTTGATGTTCGGGTAAATCCGAAAAACAGTCTTCTAATCCAAATGATCTTCCAGTTTTCAGTGTAAAAGCAAAAATTGGCTGAAGTTGAAAAGTATATTAGGCATAATTTTAGTAAAAGTTTTAAAGCGGTATAATAACGTTTGAGTTGAACAGAAATTAAGAGCGAAAATCCGAGCTATTACGTTTTTGGAGATCTTTCGGCATGATTTAGTGCCAAACTTGGAAGACTACTTGTCTTCGGTTGTTGTGAAGATAGAATGAAGTTTCGGTACTATATGATTTATATTACAACATTTATGCTTTTTTATATTAACAATGTGCCTGATAATAAAATAGTTCTCAAATTCTTGGTGTTTATATTACATATTATTTTCGTTATTTTGTATTATATCTATTAAGTATTTATACTTTTGTTCCGTTTCAGTGCCTCCATGTCTGATTACTTCTTAAACTGTTGAACACTTTTGTGTGTGATTTTCCAACGAATATTTGATTTTGGTTACAGTTTGTGCATTTTGTTATGTTATTTATATTTACAGGCGGGTTTACAGTACTCGCCAGAAATGAGTGCTGTTCGTTCGATGTTCGCTCGAAGTTCGTTCGATGTTCGCTCGATAAATTCAAAATTTTGTTCGAAATGTGTTCGAGACGTGTTCGAAGTTTCGGCGCACTTTTTTAAATTTGTTCGAAATCTGTTCGAAGTTGTTCGAAAAGTGTTCGAGAACGAATAAATTTTGTTCGATTTCTGTTCGTTGTTCGTTCGTTCGAAATGTGACACTCATTTCTGGCGAGTACTGTATATATCCCAAGCTAAAATTCTTTAAATGTCGATAGACACCAGTTGGGATCATAATGAAAATTTTGTAATAATAGGGAAAACTACAAAACGGTGCACTACAAGGAATCATGAACTACCACGTCTTTTTATTATTACATACAATTAATTTCAGTGTGAAATTGAAAATTGACTGATCTTTGTAAAATATAATATGTGGTGTGCTAGTCACAAAACCAGTTGAGGAAGAATTTAATATATATTTTATACCAACATGCCGTGGCAATGAGTGCAAGTTGATGGACTGTAAACGTAGCAAAAATGTATTTAGTTGCACATCCAAATTGGCAGAACACTTTTAACTCTTATTTATCGTTTCATTTCACTTCTGTCCAACTATTCGAAAATATTTTATCATTAATTTTAATAGCTACGGAATCCCGAAACCTACTCGCTTCCCGCTAACACAATAGTTAGGCAATTGTGATTTTTGGTATGCATTGTTCATTTAAAAAGGCAATACCCGGTTTCGAATTACTTTTGACATCTTAAATAATGTCCTTATGGCAAATTTTCAGTTTCGTCCCGCTAATTGTTCAGCGAATAAGCACAACAACGTTAATGCTGTGTAGTGCATTGCAGAGATATGTAGATGAAAATAGAATTTACAGCTTTACGGTTCAACTTCTCATGTGGAACGCTACGTTATGGTAAAACAACAGAAAAGTCAAAGCGCTGACTGGGGATTTACATAAATACAGCGGTGCTCAGATGCTACAACAATAAAATGCTTTGGTCATGAGATGTTTTAGAAGCAAATAAGATGATACCGCTTGAGATTCTGATATATTTTAAAGGTTAATGTAGATGAAAGTTTTAATAAGAATACGTTTTTGAAAAGAATTATAAAATGGTTGGCTTTGTTCATGTTCGGTGATGTGTTTTATGTACATAGTTCGACGTGATTGTGTGATATGTAGTAATTATATCGTCTGTGCTTATTAGTTTCACTTAGTTCCTGTTTTATGTGCTATTGGATTTTTTATAAGTGGTTGGTTCTAAAGTATTTCAGTCGAGGGAAGATACTAGATCACCCAATAATGATCACTAACCCGTGTGAACCAGATTATATGCTGACCTTGTTGCTGGTAAAGATTTTAACTTTAGCTATTGTAGTTGTACCACTGTTGATAACATTTTAGAAAGCGTTCGATTTTTTGTTAGAAATCTAACCGTCATTTTAACCTTACTGATTGACATTTATAATAAACATAAATTATTATCGAAAAAATTACTTACTATCGCTGATGACATTTTTAGTAATATTGAAACACAAGCCATAGTTTAGTGTATCTGGAAATATGAATTCCGAAAATTTTTTCTTGGTTATATATAAATTTGAGGGTTTAAAGATTAATACTATGTTTGGAGTGGCAATGAAATAATTAGGGATTCTCTATAACTTTGTCAGTGAGGGTTGATCCGCTAACTCGTTTCGATGGTGTTAGTGATTCAACGACCTGATAAAGAAATGACCCGGTTTCATATGTGTTATGGGCTGATCTGTATTACCTCACTGTGGTGATAAAAGCTTGATGCGATGCTTGGAGAAATGACGTAAAGATTTTTTCGCCATGTATCATACACATTGGGAAAATGATTGTGTATCTCACAAACTTCACTCCTGTTCATTGTTTGCTTTAGCGCAGCGTGAGCTAGATTACAGTTAGATAAATATAGCTTGCTTTGATTAGTGTATATAATCCTTGCTTTTACCATAATTGTTTTTGGATGGATAACTCGTTTTGCGCCACTCCCAGATTACATCTACTGAAAAAGTCGCCTTGAAAATTGGGCATAGCCCGGCTTGCATGTAGCGGTTACAACAGATTGCCATCCGTCCGTCAAATAAAACTTTCGAAATTTGATAAGCTGTCCATCAAATATACTATATATTTCCTAGCAAAATATACCTACCTAGTGCGGAAGTTTGTAACAAGTTTCTGAGTTTTCGAAACACGATATAAAATATTGTTGTCCTTTTATACATTTTTCAATATTATTATGTTTCGATAGTCGGCTTTTACTTATGTTTTCTTGCTAGTTTTCGTTTATTAAATGGGTCTCTGATAATAACGTTGTGCCGTGTTATAAGTTTATTTGGTAGATAATACCGGTACTATCAATGTATTCATCAAGCGCATCATTACTGTTATTTATTATTTAATTGGAAATAGTAACAACGTGTTACTGCCAGTTGATGATTCATTTTGACACGCCACAGAGTAGTTGATTTTAGATTACAGTGAAATTTTGGAATTGATCACCGATATTGTCTCCGTGGAGTGGTATTGGTACCTAACGATACACTATAAAGCAGGTGACAATGAGATGGATATGGGAGAGCTAACCCCTAAACCGTCTTTCCCCTGAGGCCCCGCAACCCTCCCCATCTCCGCGCTCCGTCTGAGCCTTCGCGTCCATGGGTGAGAAAATTATTTTAGGAATTAGGGCAAACGGGTGTGTTCCCCTTGCGTCGTTTCACGTGTATTGTATATAGAGCGTTCACACTGCATTTGATCCCATAGAGCATGCACATTCTCAATCGGATGATGATGTGAAAACACGTATACACATCAAACATGGATCCGGGTCACCATATTGTGACCTGGGAGCCAGTGACCCGGCCATGATAGTGACCCGATAAACCAGTGACGATGTCAAAGCAGTTCAATTCGTAAAAGAAAGGGTGTTTGAAAGCAGATTAATATCTGCTTGGGAAACCGCTATTATTACAGATGGATTACAGTTGCGTTTTCGGCAAAGCCTTAGCCAGAAACTACAGTCATGGACAAAAAGTAACTAGGTGTTCAAGTTAAAAGTAAGCTATTTGGATGTGTCTTGGAACTAGGTTTGTGTCTTGTGGAGCTCCTTGTTCGCGAATTGCAAGCGTTTTGGAAGTAGTTTAACACGAAATCGATGTGAAAACGAACACACATACTACTTCCCATGGCTCTAAATGCTGTTTTCGGGACAAGCGACTGTACACGCCCCACAAAACAATCCAAGGCCATTTTGACAATCTTCCATCTTTCTGGTCGAATCTTATTGCGAGTTTTGAGCGGTCGCCGTCGTTTAGCTTTGGTTACCTGCACTTCAGATTCTGCTGTGCCCTGCGGAAGAGCAGAGCAGACAAAAAAGAGGGAATTTTGTTATAGGTTGAGGCAGGGCTCTTGGTTTTTGAATTAAACCGAGTCATTATCATGTCACACACGATGATCCAGTGATTCGATCACAGATGTGACCCGAAATCACCCGGTGATTTAGTTCCATTTCTGATACATACGTACAGCTGTACAGTCTGGTCGGATCGCAAAATTGGAACAGAAATCGTATCGGAAGCATTGTGAAAATGGCCATATTGTTGCTGGCGAAAGAACAATATTTACATGCTTTTCTTTTCTTGCTGTATGAAAATTACGGATAAATTAACTCAATGTGATAGCAGTGTTTCAATCTCGTAAAACTGTCCAGAGCTTCAGATTGGTGGTAGACGTGGCTTGGTGACTATTCGACCATCAAGTGGAGCCCCCGTAGCCTCCCTTATTAACACATATAAACTAATACGAAATTATGTTAGTAATACAACTAACACCGAAATTGTATTTGTAAGACATTTTCTGATGTAATTTTTATATAAATTTATTTTATTGAACACGTAATAAAAATGATTAGTATTTAATTTGGCGACAGTTCCTAAAATCGTTTATTAAAACCGTATTTTTACCCTAATACTATTTTTATGATTACACTGATATCTGAAGTTGTCTAAATTTTCAGTAATATATTAACTGATGAGCGAACCACTAGAAAACGTTTTGGATATTTCAGAGAATCTTTTAATCCAAGCCTCAATCTAAAGACCTGCTGAGAATCAATTATTTATGTGTGTTTGTAGTAGAGGTGGGAACCATCAGAAATTTTTCTTCCCCACTATCTATGACCATTCGAAATCGAGGTCGGTCAGCCGACCCGCTTGTTTTGGGGTCTCTTCGCGGACCGGGTCACGTTGGATTTTCTACCGCCTGTTAAATTAGCTCCACGGCTTTCGACACTGGTCAACTGATTGTTGGAACTCTAACTATTACAAGTCAGTTGCAAGATTACGTTTGGTTAAGAAAAATTGTGTATTTTAGAGGCGTGAATGTTTCCCCCGCATGTTGAAAAGTAAATCATAAAATTGGTATTTACCTACAAAATACTAAAATATATATTTTTGAACATAGATGCTCCTAGCGGGGGATGGGGGTTACCTCCCTGTGGCTCTAACCCTCTTCCCTCGGTACCCCTCCTCTTTGAACTTCGTACCTCGCGATCCATGTATGTTTGAGCATGTCACATGTTAACAATTAGAAAAAAACGGAAGGCTTTGAATATCATTTTTCAAGCTGTAAATGCTGTTCGAACAAATTCAAAGTAAAAAACGACATTGAACTTGTCCGTCTGTATTTTTGGTTGAGGAGTGTTGTAGATGTCATAATGCGACATGAAAATACTCTTGGACGCAGAAACAATTCCAAATTTATAGCTTCAAACGTTCTACATTGTCTGCAATATTACACCGCTACAACCTAACGAATTATTATTTACCATATCATGTGTTTTGAACATCTGGCATGTAGGTTTGTTTAATTTGTATTTTTTACGGGATTGCATCTAATTTGTGTTCCGTGTTTAACAGTTTTACGTCTTCATTTAGTACATTTGGAAAGAGTATGACGCATAGCTGCACTCTAACGTAAACCCGTGTTGGATTACACTGGTTCTCGGTTTGACCCCTTTAATTTCTGCTGGTGGGTCGTCATGCACAGATAACCCTCGTTTTGTGGTGTGGTAGCTCAGACACCTCATGTTGTGGCGGATTTGGCTGGACTCCCTCCTAGTTTTGTGGGGAGGTCGGTTGAACCGGTAGCTGGTCATGAACCGGCTCACTCAAACTGGAAGTGGTCCGACCTACACCGCTCCTTCCACAAAATGAGGAGGGAAGGGTGGTATGTGCATAAAGATCCCCACCACAGAAATAAGGGGGTCAGACCGAAAAGGCACGTGTCATCGAACACGTGTTTACAGTGCAGGGATCTTCTCGCATGTGCACTGTGAGTATTGCATATAAGTAAACTCAGTTGAGATACAATATGGTATTAAAAAGCGTCCTGCCTTCAAAGTTTTGTAGACTGCCTTTTTTCAATTTTTCGCTACTTTTCTGGATTTTCCCGTGACTCATGTTTTTTCTGAAAATTCTTCCGACGAATATTCTCTTGTAAAAGCTGTAACCAATCATTATATAATGGTTCTTGGATAGTTGAAGTTACATTTTACTAAGTTTTTATTATGTTTTTCATGTGATTTGCGTTCTTAATATTGCCTTAACTTATTGGAGCCTTTTTGTATTATTCAGTTTATTTTATTCAGGATTCGAAATTATTTGAGTAATAAATAATTCTCAAGAAGTTGCATTAAATTGTGAACGTAATAGGTATATCTTATTGTAAATGGTTATATAAAGATATAACTACTGCACGAAATCTTCGATGAGCCGCGGAAAGTGGACGTTACATTCCGGCTATTGTATGCTTTACAGTAAAGCGAAGAGGAAACAGTCACTACAAGTTTCGTGCAAGATTTTATGCACGTTAGTGTTTGTCATTCTGTAGTTTCTGATCAAGCTTGATCTGTTGAATGCAACGAAAGTTGAGCGTACAGAATCTGTTCTAGGTTCTAGCAGTACAAAGTTTAAAACTAGAGTTTCCCCATACCGCTGGGTAATAACTAGTAATTCTGTATACACACAGCATGTGTGATCAACCACTGGCACCCACCTGCTGGAAGAAACGTAGGTGTTCTTTGTTTGCGATATCTTAAAGCTCACCGTTGCAATATATAGTAATAAAACAAATCTATATTATATGTCTTGTTGGGTGTCCCAAATCGCTATCGCAGTCATAAAAGGGACATAAACGCCCTTTGAAATTATGTTTTTCAACTGCGAATGTTGGTCGGATATTTTGGCCAAGCTTGTAACATGGATGGCGCACGACAGTGAAACAATCAAACCACAGCGGTTCGGGTCGTAAATATCCGCTGCAGAAATACAATTTAAAAGGATTTAATTGGATTCGAAATCTCAGACTTGTTTTCTATTTTTTACCACAATGAATACATTAAACATTTATTTTTAACAGATTACTTCATATTAGCTTACATGAGCAACGCGAGTCGAAAAAAATTTGCTAGATATTCCAGATAATTCCACCCTAGACCTGAGCTGAAGCTGCATCATGAGCCTAGGACCAGACGGATCTATGTGAAATGCAGTTGCATCACAATCGGAAGACCAGTTTCTCAAAGACAGTTTTGTGCTGTCGTGGCGTGCAAATGTTTATCTTTCAGGTTTTGACCGAAGCTTGTGGCGAGCATATTTGTTCCGGCTATAAAATATATACGTTAGGTGTTCCAATCCGCTGTCACCAAGCTTGCGCGTGGCTTGCTGTGCGTTTTATACGTTATACTATTACAAGCAAACATTGTACTCCGACGCAATATTTATCATAGGTTTTCAATGTGCGCCAGTTTAGGAGCGTAAATCTTGATGTGGTTGGGGTAAACCAAAAATTTGATCCAGTATCCCGAATTTTTCCTTATAAATTTCCTCGTTCTCCCCAATGTTCCTTTAAAAATTTTCTAGTTTTTCTCATAAAATTGCCTAAATTTTATGCGCGGACGGTGGCCAAGGCCTAACGGAAGATGTAAATATGGCTTGGGGTAAGGTTCCGATCCTTAGATGTAAAACCAGTTTTGCCCCATCCACCTTCCGAGACCCAACCTGGGAGGGGCGTCGGAACGCAGTGGGACGACGCAGCAGGCTGACACAACCAGGCACATTGGTCAAAACTTACTTGCTCTTTCTGACTAGAGGTAGGAATGTCGCTGCATGTTCCAGTGTGGCACTGGTCAGTGACCCATCAACTGGACGCCACATACTCCCACAGTCTTTGCCCGCGTTCTGCTGCCGACCAATGAATATTAGAAAAAGCAACAGAAATTAACACAACTTTATGTATGGAAGATCAAAAACACAAATGTAAGAATATAAATCATCAAAGATTTGTGTATTTCTACCCATTTTGAGGTCCCATAAATCATTACATTGTCAGGCAATTTTGTAATATTCACAGCTTTTATACAACAAATCTCTGGAAAGAAATACAGTGTTTAATTTTTCGGAAATCGATACAGTCAGTAATTAGTAAACTTCTCGAAAAGGACACAAAAACAATATTGACAAATAGGCTAAGTACAAAATGTGAGTTTTAACATTTTTATGACATTTGAGGATTCATAGCTTACTAAAAATTTCGAAATGAGTATTTTTACGCAACGTGACGTTAATTTATATTTAACGCAGATTCCAGATTGTATTATATTATCCTATGTAGTATCGTAATATGATATTTAAGGTCATAATATAATTAGCTCACCTCAAAATTGCGTACATGACGCAAAACAACTATCAAAATTTTTCAAGTGAAGTTGCGCGTTTATGTGTATGTATATACCTGTATTTGTATTTATTTAGTAGGTGAGTCTACGTTTACGTTGCAATAACGTAACTATGGTTTTATTTGCCTGTGGATGTATCCATGTTGCCTTTATGCCTAATGTGTCGATATTTCTTTCTTTACGTCAGTATAGATATATGTAACAGCCCAATTTTGTTAAAAGGAGAAAACGCTCGAATCGGGTCAAATTTCGTAGGGAACAAGGGAATGGACGGCCGGATACCGGTGGAGTGTGACCTCTGTGTAAACTATTGTGTAATTGTGCAGTATCATATTCATTGTGAAATAAACTTTGTATTTCATTTCTATTGCATTTATAAGGTCACACTCCGCTGCCCGCAGGTGCCCGGGATGATTTTGGCACCGAAATTGGAAGACAGGTATTACTATTAGGGGTGTCCGGTCGGTCCTCGGGAAATAAATTGATTTGTGTATATACAACGTTGAGGCATTATATTAATTATATATATATAGTATTGTATTGGGTGCATAGAACGGGTGTGCGTTCGGCGAGGCCGGGGACCAACGGATGTTTCAGGGATTTTTGGTATCATACGAAAACTGGTCGCCCTGGGCCGATCCCAGCGCACACGCCGAGGAGTTGCAGTGATCTACTTTGTATCTGCCGTGTCTATACAGTGCATTTACACAGTGCATTATATATATATCTATAAAATGTGTAGGATGGGCATTGGAACAAAATTTTCGGAGAACAAATAACGGGTACAAAATCTTCTAAGACTCTATTTTAGGGCGCGACACAAAATTCAATTTTTTCGGTTTTCTACGAACCCTAGGGGAATCAGGGTGACTAAACCCTCTTAAGGACACTGCTGGGGTGTTAAATTGTCCCGGCGGGTCTAAAAATTCGGATCCCCTAAATACTTAGGGACCCCCGAACAGGCGTTTAAGCCTCCCATTTTCTAAGCCCAAAAGGGTACTTAAAACAATCCAAACTCCCAGATTTTTGGAGCCCGGGACACTTATCGGGTCTCACCCTAACCGTTTACCTGAAAACCGGGGCCGCCCACCCCCGCGGGTCCGCTCGGGATCCTCCAAACTTAGATGGGACCCCAAAATTCTCCATTTTGGGCGCCTAAATCGGCCTCTAACAGGCCTCCTATAAAAGCTACATTAAATTTTAAATTTTGATCAGTAGCCGGTCTGCCAGGGCATGATTCTGGTCCTGCCCCCGACCGCCTACTGCTTCTAGATCCCGAGATATCGGCAAAAATGTGCCGATATCCCTATGAGAAAACGGCGCCTCGAGCGCCGTTATATTTGTCCCCTAAAATTTTGGCCGCACCGACCAGCGGGCGGTTTTGTTTTTCTGGCATCTCTCGGCCACTGCCTAGCTTTTGTTGTCGTCGACACTGTTCGGCCAGTTGTGTGCGAGACAAATTGTTTTCGAGACGTAGCCGACGGGGTTGTTATATTGCCATTGCTGGTTACTCGTGCGCTTTACGTTTTGATAAATGCTGTTGTTATAACTGCGTATGCCTTATATTGTTTTATGCCTATAGTTCGGCAGATTTAAATTTTCAAATTTTAGGCGGATTGAAGATCTTAGGATACTGACAAAAAGGGGGGGCCGACAGACAGTATAAAAGCAAATGGCCCGTTTTGAAAATGGGACCAGTCGAGACGTTTACTCTAAAATTTGTCGTGTTTTGACGGCGGTTGTCGCCGCGGTTTTCGCTGTTTTCTCGTTTTCCCCGCTTTTCGTTTGCTTTTGCCCGGGTGGACTCTTCGGTATGCAGACGTGCGGAAGAGTTCCACCCGAGGCCTTTCCATTTGCGAATTTCGTAGTTTATTTTCTAGCCGAGGGACGGCCCTTGCGGGCGCTGGGGCGTCTGATGGATGCCCCGGGCCCCCGCAAGTGCCGCGCCCACGCATGGAAATTCAGGACTAATAGACTTCGTATAAATCTGAGCCAAAAGTCTGTCCCATGCTCGACTGGTTCCCCACCCCCAGGGCCATTTTGTGCCGGTCCTGGGAGTGCTTGCAGGTTCACAAACGTGTGGA
>JASANE010008629.1:0-57232 GCA_030248225.1 Trileptium ribeirensis
TATGTCGTTGCTCTTCGTTCAGTTACTGCTGTTACATGCGTGATGTAACGTGACATGGTCACGATACCTCAACGTTCCCCTATAATTTCATTGCCGTTTGTATAAAAGTATTAATGCAATGAATGTTTGTATTCATTCAATGCATTAATACTTTTATGAGAAAAAGCATGCAAAATTCAACCCAAGAGTCTCGGCGGAGCATCAGTGATCAAAATTATATTAATAATTTTGTCTACATATGCGAATACAGGCGCAGTGTACTTATTGAAGAAAAATAAAATTTGATAAAAAATACAATACAATATCAATACAATGAAATAAATTGTATAAACAAAATTCAGAGTCCGAATAGAATTTTGGTGTATGAGTTTGTTTGCGTATATGTGATATATTGTATTTATAACGAGATGAGTCATTTTTTGATGAGGAATTTCAATAAATCATCAAAATAACGAAACTATACTTATACAAACAAACATTATGAATAAAAGGAACTTTAGCAGTACTTTAATTGAATAGCAGTAGTTGTACTTTTCGCTGAATAATTCATACAAAAGGATACCGCCGTGAGTAAAATAATGGATTGAAGCAGTGAATTTTTTGTTTATTTTTTGGATATTGCTTGTTTTTCGGTTTCACGATCGCGTGACACACTATTTTCACCATTTTTCAGCGCAAATATTTTTTCCACGTTCATAGTCCAGTTTAAAAAAATTCCATGCTTTGGTAGGATTCGGAGCGAGGCTCGAGGGTATAGGTAGCTGTAGCTTGTCAGACCAGGAGCCTGGGAAGGTGTGGGAGGGCCCAAGGGGGCTCAATCCCTGCTGCGATAGAAGAGAACTGTCAAATCCATTTTGCTTTTTATAGAACGAAATTCGAGTCCTTTGAAATTCAGGCGCACGTGGTTAATTGCACCGGCTGTAGGCCTACAGCTTGGTTCAAAGGAAACGTTTCACTATAATAATAATAATAAGACATTTATAAAGCGTCCTTTTCGCTGATAACGTTGCAAAAGCGGCATATACGATAAGACTATATTATAAGTTCTTACGACATATTTATACATATACAATATATACAACACTATTTCTTGAATTGTACTCCTAAGCACACATTAGACAATATTCATGTGGGAGAATACACAAAACAATAGTATAGCTGCTAGTAATGCATCCGATCCGGTGTACCCTTACTTTGGAAGAAGTTGACTAAATCGAAATTTAATCTAACGGTTACACTTGGTTTAAGTCATAACTTTGAATTGGACACGTATTTCACGACACACTAATGCGGCGTTCATGTTATAATGTCCCCAGCGTATGGAACCTATATACACCACACAGTGTCAGACACACTGTCGACCATAGGGTGCCTTAGACACCCCATATTTTTTTAGAAATTTTTTCAAAGGTAGCTAGCAAGGTATATTACCAGTTCTCGACAGTGTCAAGCACACCGCGTCTTCTTGCAATTTTATTGACACTGTGCGGCATTATTTGACAGTGTGCGGCATCAACGTTCATATGGCCTAGACACAAATATTGAGAATTTAAGAAAAGCTACACATCACAGTTGACTAATAAACCGCATTAGCTACAGACTGTGTCCGCTACAGTTAATTCGCGCCAGATTCGTAGCTAAGGGTACGTACGACACTGTAAAGAAAAAATGTAGTAGCTAGGCGTGTGTCGTACACCCTCGGCAATTGATTTACAGTATAGATGTCACCCTCACTCTCTGTACGGTAGAGTCAGGGGACGAAAGTTCCAAACAGCGGGGACATTAGAACGTGAACGCAGCATAAAGATGAATAGGTATGCATTCAACAGATATAGTTTTATATATTCAAAGATTCATAAACGAAACCTGAGACAGCTTTATATTACTACATATATTAAAACCTAGATCCAGCCCAATTGGAAAAATAGCTACATGTTTTTGTAATGCGCAAAAAGTTATCTGGAAATCGTAAATGTATCAACCGAAATCTGATTAGAAATTATTTGCTGTCATGGAAGTTATATAGAATAATAGTTGTGGATCTGCAGATTTGAATTACTCTTCACACCTGTGATTCCGTATGCCAGTTTTTCCACTATGGATCACAGATTTTAAAGTTTTGAATTCCCTGAACAGAAGTGCAAAGGGAAAATTTAGGATGTGCTACCTAAAATTTAGCTTGCTCTGTGAAGAATAGTTAATGCGTATGGAGAATTTAGGTTACTGCACGGAAAATTTGGAGTGTGTTACTGAAAATTTAATACACGCTGCTAAAAAATTTAGGATGCCCCACGAGAAATTTGGGACGCGCTACGGAAAAGTTGGAATACCCTACGGAAAGTTTAGGAAGCTCTACGAAAAAATTGGTTTGCCGTACGGAAAATTTTAGGATGCGCTTCGGAAAATTTACGATGTTCTAAGGAAAATTTATGATTCTGCACGTAAAATTTGGGTTACCCTACGGAAAGTTGAGGATGCTCTACAGAAAAATAGGTTTGCCCTATGGAAAATTTGTAGAATCCACTTTCAGAAAAAATTTAGACATGTTTCTCAAGGAAAATTTAGGAATTCTGCCTAAGTAAAAAATTTGGGTCTCCCCTACCGGAAAGTAAAGGAATGCCTCTACGGAAACTAAAGATGCGCTACGGAAAATTTAATATGCGGTACGGAAAATTTGTGATCCCCTACGGAATATTTGAGATGCGCTGCGAAAACTTTAGGATGCTTTGCTGAAAATTTAGGATGCGCTACTGAAAATTTAGGATGCTCTACCTAAAGTTTAGCTTGTGCTGCGGAAAATTTTGAATCCGCACAGGAAATTTAGATTACGCTATGGAAAATTTGGCATGTGTTACTGAAAATTTGGGATGCGCTATGGAAAATTGAAGATGCCCTACGGAAAATTTAGGATGCTCTACGGAAATTTTGGAATACTCAACGGAAGTTTAGGATACTCTACGGTTAACTTGGTATGCGCTTCGGAAAATTTAATACACGCTGCTAAAAATTTAGAATGCTCTACGGAAAATTTAGGATGCGCTACTGCGGTACAGAAAATTTAGGCTGGGTTACGGAAAATAACGCCACTTAAGTTTAAATCAGCTCTATATGTGTTGAGCTGACCAAAAAGAGTACCGCAGGACCACTGGATTAAATAATAACTGTGGACCAATTTATCTCAATTTCAGCAATACATCATAAATAAATTTTGTGGAATCTCTAAAAATCAATGAATTATTATGAATTTTTAATAAATTATTTGTTGTGCATACAATTTCCCCATAATATTTCTATAATATTTCAGCACCTAATATATAGTTCTATAATATTTATTGTACCGCACTTTCCAGTAAATTTTTGCATAAATTCAATTGAGTTTTGTCTTAGTCTAACAATTACCACTGCGCATCACATTTAGGAACATGAGACATTGCTTAATAAAATTTTGAATCATTGAACTCATCAAATCAATGTGCTTTCGTTCATATTTATCAAGTTATGAAAAAAGAGAAAAGAGAATATGAGTTGAACTCAGCAAATCAATGTGCTTTCGTTCATATTTATCAAGTTATGAAAAAGAGAAAAGATAATCTGAGCTGAACTCAGCAAATCAATGTGCTTTTGTTCATATTTATCAAGTTATGAAAAAAGAGAAAAGATAATCTGAGTTGAACTCAGCAAAGTAAATGATATTCCGTTCATATTTATCAAGTTATGAAAAAAGAAAGGAGAATATAAGTTGAACTCAGCAAATCAATGTTGCTTTCGTTCATATTTATCAAGTTATGGAAAAAGAGGGTATAGGAAAAGGAAAAAGATATTATAAGGAAAAAGAGAAGAATATGAGTTGAACTCAGCAAATCAATGTGCTTTCGTTCATATTTATCAAGTTATGAAAAAAGAGAAAAGATAATCTGAGTTGAACTCATCAAATCAATGTGCTTTCGTTCATATTTATCAAGTTATGAAAAAAGAGAAAAGAGAATATGAGTTGAACTCAGCAAATCAATGTGCTTTCGTTCATATTTATCAAGTTATGAAAAAGAGAAAAGATAATCTGAGCTGAACTCAGCAAATCAATGTGCTTTTGTTCATATTTATCAAGTTATGAAAAAAGAGAAAAGAGAATATGAGTTGAACTCAGCAAATCAATGTGCTTTCGTTCATATTTATCAAGTTATGAAAAAAGAGAAAAGATAATCTGAGTTGAACTCAGCAAATCAATGTGCTTTCGTTCATATTTATCAAGTTATGAAAAAAGAGAAAAGAGAATATGAGTTGAACTCAGCAAATCAATGTGCTTTCGTTCATATTTATCAAGTTATGAAAAAAGAGAAAAGATAATCTGAGTTGAACTCATCAAATCAATGTGCTTTCGTTCATATTTATCAAGTTATGAAAAAAGAGAAAAGAGAATATGAGTTGAACTCAGCAAATCAATGTGCTTTCGTTCATATTTATCAAGTTATGAAAAAAGAGAAAAGAGAATATGAGTTGAACTCAGCAAATCAATGTGCTTTCGTTCATATTTATCAAGTTATAGAAAAAGAGAATATGAGTTGAACTCAGCAAATCAATGTGCTTTCGTTCATATTTATCAAGTTAGTAAAAGAGAAAAGAGAATATGAGAGCAGACGATGGCTGCTACAGATAATTGATGATCAGGGCCATGCGGGAACAAGACGGGAGGGAAGCCGAGGGGGATGGTGCTCCCCCCACTTTTAGGCATAATCAGCAAAAATAGATTTTTTCTCTTATGGTACCCACAATTTGCCCTCATGACCCCTTGCTTTTTGTCGGCACCCTCTTTCGAATAGCGTGCTGCGCTACTGATCTGTGCTGCCGACAATATGTGTAATGAGTTCCATAAAATAAAACCCACATATTACAGATGAACACGCTACCTAAGCAAACGCAGATGCACAATAATTGTATCACCATGATCAGTAACAGTATCAAACATTCGACATTCGATTGAACAGACGAGCCATGAAACAAATGGAATGGGTCATAGTCACAAATTTTGACAAAATATATATTTCATAACTTGTTCGTTAAACTGTATACTCACACAACTTTAAGTATAAGTAGTACCATTTTGACGGAATCGTTCATTGTAATAATTTTTATATGGTAGATATTCCAAAGATTGCTACATCAGTATTGGTTCCATGCGCTACAAACGCAATTTTCATTAGAGTACTAATATTTGTGCCGATTCTATGAAGAACCGAGTATGAATTTTCTGACGAAATGCAAATTATTCAACATGAAGCGTTTGGTACCTAACTGTGACTCCGATATATTATTTATATGTTTTACGTCACACGGGTGGAACTTATTTGCGAGCATGTGACATCAAAAATATATGACAGAGACGTTCTCTGTCATTTATAAATAACAGTTAATGATTAACATCCTGTTATTGTATTTACGAAAGCTAAACTGATGTAAAACTATATAAAGCAGTATGAAAAAACCGTGTGTACCGTGGAAAACTGAGTTATATAAAAATTTCGCTTTACCATATTTACCATGAATAGTAAGCGATTCAGTTTTAAGCTGTAGTAGTTGTGTTAGTATATGCATTATTTAGACCAAACATGCATTGTAGTTATAATAAGCACAGTTTTGAATGTGAAAAACGTTATCTATAGGGTGTTTTCTTCGTGCTGTGTGTTCGGTTTGTATGTAAGAGTCTTAATTTTGAGTAACGTTAACTTCAACGTGACTAATTTACGTATTTATGCAGTGTTTACGTTATAAAGGACCACCCATGTGAAAGTTTTGTCCACCCAGAGTGTCTCTTCCACAATCAATTATATTTGTCTTGGACACCATGGTGTTTCTGATGGTATTTTCAGATAGTATACATAGATAGTGTAGTGTCGATAATAGTATGGTGTAGACTACACCATAAAATTTATATGGTGTTAGCTACACCATGCTGTTATTTATACGCAATATGTAATGGGTTTGCGTATTGTGTCTTTGACACCATCAGTAAAAACAATAGGTAGATTTAGGCACTAAAGCTTCGGTGATGGTGTCTCATATACCATCTATATTATATAGTGTTGGTATTTACCGTATACCACTGGATGGTATGGTGTAGACCATTGTGGTACAAAAACTTTCACATGGGGCGTCCTTTATAACGTAAACGCCGCATTAATACAGATAGACCTCTTGTCCTTATTTACAAGTTGTATGTTGAAAATTTACAAATTCTATGTTTAAAATATATATCAATAACCGACTTAGCATTTGTAACCGAAACCATAGAACCGATATTGTGCGGATTATTATTGCGTGCTGTGCTGGCACCGTTGAGGTTAGGAACACTTCACTTATTGGCTCAGCAGTTCAAAGCACATGCATTTACTAGTTTTACAGCAACCCGAGATTGGCCAATGCGAGCTAACGTATTATGTAAATCATTTATTTGTGGAACTTTAAAAAGGGCTTATTTTTTGCGAAGATAAAATCCCAGTAATTTGTGCCTGGGTTCGGTCAGACAAATATTTAGCTTTTTTCTACGTAGCAAAATTCTGAAAATTAATGAAGTCCACGGTATAGGTCCACCCTTATGTGTTATATATACATGCACTGAGAACACATGAGCCACATACAAGACACATAAAAAATACATTAGTTACCACTTCTTAAATTATATATAATGAATTTTAATACAATAAATTTTGTCGAAAGTATCCTTTTTGAACACGTTATATGAGCTAAGATGATAGTTGCATAAGAGCAATGCTACAGTTACGCAGCCTCAAGGTATATGTGTTGTGAATATTTGGACCAAATGCTACCAATCATAACTTACGAAAAGTAGTAGTACTTGTCACGAAGATTTGTTACCAAATTGGTAATCCGTGCCTACTTTTTATTGAGCGAATGGATTATTTTCATATTGTTATACATGTAATGTGCTCTATACGAAGCGCTGCACTGCGAAAATTTGAACCAAATCGGTTTAGTTGTCATGTGTGCACGATAAGAGCAATTTTGTGTCTTAAAAATGTGACTCGTATAATCATTGTCGTCGTGAGAAGAGAATCATTGATGTAAAAATGGGGAAATCTGTCAATCCATTCTTGCTTTATAGTTGTAATAAAATTTTGCATTACTGCCTAAACAAAATATATACCAGGACAATAAATTTTGTTGCATAATAGTTTATTGTAGCAGTCTTGTATAGGGAAAATAGATTTTTGAAACGGAATTTCCACTGATGGTGCTAGAGGAAAAATCGTGAAAATTTCTTTCTATCTGTTTCTGTCATCTATAAACTCAGTTGTGGATGGTCGGATTTCGACAAGTTTTTTTTGTGCGATAGCAAATGTGATGAGTATATGTTTTTTAGCCGAACGAGAACAGCCGTGACCCCATCTTCTGGGAAAAAATGGCAAAACAGGTTGTAAGGGTTCTTTGCCAAATTTGGCTGTACGGGTACCAGTATTTCGCAGCCAATATCTCGCGACGCAGGCTTGGCATTGAAGACCACCACGCAGAATCAGCTCCAAGGTCGACAATATCGAGTTTCAAAATGTGGTGAATTTACATTTTTTCGTCACATATTAGTGCAGGGAATCAAGAATGATCTATATAGGCATTTCTGAAAGAATGAATACCAAATTTGGCTGTACGGGTACCAGTATTTCGCAGCCAATATCTCGCGACGCAGGCTTGGCATTGAAGACCACCACGCAGAATCAGCTCCAAGGTCGACAATCTCGAGTTTCAAAATGTGGTGAATTTACATTTTTTCGTCACATATTAGTGCAGGGAATCAAGAATGATCTATATAGGCATTTCTGAAAAAATGAATACAACCATTTGGTTATCTAGAGCCCAGCGTGCACACTTAATACCGTTTCGTGGGTTTTTAGTGGGTTAAGGGTCAATGAACCCGACTTCCACAGGGTAGTATGTCTTCATTTGTTTGCTTACGCCTTGAATACCATGGTTTATCGAGAGGCCAGCGGGAATATATTATGCCTTTCTATCGGTCTTCAGCAGGTTGTACATGGCATCAAAAATAGTCTAGATAGAGGTTTTTCCATAAGCTGAGTAAAAAGATTTGGTTATCTAGAGTCCATATTGTGTGTCTTTTCATGAATTTTCACTGAGTGTCCCGATATCCACAATATAGTATGTCTTCAGTTGTTTGATTACCTATTGCGTACAGTTTATCGAGAATTCTCTGTATAGGCTTTCTGGTAAGTTGAATACGATTTTTGTTTATCGAGAGGCTAGCACGAGTATCTTATGCCGTTTCAGACGTTTTCATTGGGTTTAAGGTTAATGAACCCGATTTCCAGAAAATAGCGGGTCTTCAGTAGTTTGGTACATGGCATCAAAAACAGTCTATACCAAAATTTTTCGGTAAACTGAATACAAAGATTTAGTTATCTAGAACCCAGTGTGCATATATAATGTCTTTTCATGGTCTTTCGTTGGATTTAGGATCAATGAACCACATTTTCGGAATATAGTCTGTCTTCAGTTGTTTGGTTACGAATTTCGTACAGCTCATCAAGAATTGTCTATATAAGTTTTCTGGTACGCTGAATACAATGGTTTGGTTACCGAGACACCAGCACAAATATACATTTGATACGTTGTCAGTTATTTTCGGCGGTCCACGTGTTTTATGATTTTCAATGGGTTCAGGGTTCAAGAGGCTTTAGGGTGGCACATACATCAAAAACAGCTTGCTACAGGTGATTAAACAAAACGATAACTTAAAAATAAAACCACGCTTGCTCCTATTCACCCTCACATGCGAGTTACTAGTATAAGGCGCTTTTTCAGACTTGGAATTTTCTCTTAAAAATGGAAATAGGCTCATGGAACAAATGTTAAAGTATTTGGTATACAAGAAAAAATCTGCAGTTGTACAAACCACACAGGAAATAGACGTTACAAACCAAAAATAAATCACACACAATAAACTGTTGCAATTTAAGTTAGTGGGTAAACCCAACCGTGACTGCGTTTATTACGTTTTCAGATAGTGTGCCGTTAAAAGGTATGAATTATTTGCAGGTTGAAAATAGTTTTAAAAAATTTTAAACTATACCAATCCCCTTAATTGTATATTAAACCGAAATATTATCAATTTTTGCTAAACCTTAATTTGAGAAAAAATTAAAACAATTTATGCAGTATAATCGACAGTTATGCCTGACGTTATTACGTTTGCTGTCGAGCATTCTGACGACAATCAGTCGTTAGCAGCTGTCTTATCGTCAGAAAATACAACAACTGCTGACGGATGTTTAACTCCGAAAGCAGTACCAAGAAGGCTACAGCTTCAGTTGCCTGGAGATGGAACGAATCAATCATCGACAACACCGATCACCGATCTAATTGATTTCAATTCAACGTGTACTACACCTACTAATGCATCACATTTTGAACAGCGTAAGTATCTATATATCGATACACGTGCAAATTGTTTCACAAAATATTTTGGAATATGTACGTATACTTTATATGTAAGCATACGAAACAGTTGTAATAAGCATAGAGTTACGCATCGATTAGGTAAATCAATAATCTTTGCAGTAATTTAATAACAATTGAGGTTATTTACACTCGCTTGCATTGTAAAGAATGTTCTTAAAAGTTCTGGAAAAATATACATGACTAAGCCGGGGTTCAGGCACACGGGGCCACCCCCTGTGGCTTTGGCCCACCGAGGCCCTGGGTACGCCCCCAACCTGAGGGAACCACCGCACTTCCTGTACTAAAGGCCCGAGGTAACTTTCAGTAAAAATTGGTGAAAAAGGGGCAATATTGACAAAAATAGGCGCAAAATTGGTAAAAATGGATCCTCGGGGTGGAGAGAGGTCGTCAGATATTTTCAGCACTCAATGGAGGACCTCACCAGAGGATACCTTTTTACCCCCCACACCTTAAAAAAGACCTCTACCCCCTCAGAGGACCCCTCCCGCCAAGCCTTGCAACCTACCCTTGAAACCTCGGAGCGTCAGCATGTATGAAATATATCTTCCTGAACAATATATAATTAATGCAAATGGTGTTATCATTTATGTATTGTAACCTTCTTTCATGAACTTGGAGATATCCATATATTTTCCATGCAAATGCTGTTATTATTTATGTATTGTAACCTTCTTTCATGAACTTGGAGATATCCATATATTTTCCATGCAAATACTGTTATCATTTATGTATTGTAACCTTCTTTCATGAATTTGGAGATATCCATATATTTTCCATGCAAATGCTGTTACTATTTACGTATCGTAACTTTCATTCATTAATTTGGAGATATCCATATATTTTCCATGCAAATGCTGTTATTATTTATGTATTGTAACCTTCTTTCATGAATTTGGAGATATCCATATATTTTCCATGCAAATGCTGTTATTATTTATGTATTGTAACAGTCTTTCATGTATTTGGAGATATCCATATATTTTCCATTCAAATGCTGTTATCATTTATGTTTTGTAACCTTCTTTCATGAATTTGGAGATATCCATATATTTTCCATGCAAATGCTGTTACTATTTTATGAGTAGGTGTTAACTTTCATTCATGAATTTCCAGAGATATCCTTATTGAAATTTACATGATTAAAAATATGCATACTGTAGGCAAATACTGTACCTATTTATGTGTCGTAACTTTTTCATTCATAGTTTTCAAGTATGTCCATATATCTTCCATATTTCCATGCAAATGATGTTATTATTTATGTTTTAGCTCTTTTTTCATTAATTTGGAGATATCCATATATTTTCCATCAAATGCTTTATTATTATATTTCTAGTTTTCATCATCAATGAGATATCATCTATTTCACAAAGCTTACTATTATTATCTAACTTCATCAGAATTGAGATATCCATATATTCCATGCAAATGCTCTATATCTATTTCCATAAGCTCTAGTATCATAAATTCAAGATATCCATATATTTTCCATGCAAATGATGTATATTATTTCACTCATCATCAATGAGATTAAGCAAATGCTGTTATTATTTATATATTGTAACATTCTTTCAAGAATTTGGAGATATCCATATATTTTCCATGCAAATGCTGTTATCATTTATTTTTTGTAACCTTCTTTCATGAATTTGGAGATATCCATATATTTTCCATGCAAATGCTGTTATTATTTATGTATTGTAACCTTCTTTCATGAATTTGGAGAACCTATTTCTGCAAAGCTTTTTTTGAATCATGGAGATATCCATATATTTTCCATGCAAATGCTGTTATTATTTATGTATTGTAACCTTCTTTCATTAATTTGGAGATATCCATATATTTTCCATGCAAATGCTGTTATTATTTATGTATTGTAACCTTCTTTCATGAATTTGGAGATATCCATATATTTTCCATGCAAATGCTGTTATTATTTATGTATTGTAACCTTCTTTCATGAATTTGGAGATATCCATATATTTTCCATGCAAATGCTGTTATTATTTATGTATTGTAACCTTCTTTCATGAATTTGGAGATATCCATATATTTTCCATGCAAATGCTGTTATTATTTATGTGTCGTAACTTTCATTCATGAATTTGGAGATATCCATATATTTTCCATGCAAATGCTGTTATTATTTATGTATTGTAACCTTCTTTCATGAATTTGGAGATATCCATATATTTTCCATGCAAATGCTGTTATTATTTATGTATTGTAACCTTCTTTCATTAATTTGGAGATATCCATATATTTTCCATGCAAATGCTGTTATTATTTATGTATTGTAACCTTCTTTCATGAATTTGGAGATATCCATATATTTTCCATGCAAATGCTGTTATTATTTATGTATTGTAACCTTCTTTCATTAATTTGGAGATATCCATATATTTTCCATCTATCTTTGAAAGAGTACTGGTTATAGTAATATAGTACAGGCTAGTAGCGAGTTTAGGAATTTGTACGCACAGTTGTGTTAATTTTCCACAATACGTTATTGAAAGAAACACAGAAGGTCCATGTTATGGAAGCACATAAGCGGTTCGTTCACATGGTATTGAATTATATCTGAGCAAGTACAGCGCGACTTAGAATAGGTTCAATAATATTGTGATATATCTTGCGACAGAACCTTACCTAATTAACCCTTTACGGCATAAATTAACGTATATTTTGCGCAATATCGAATAAAATTTTTTGAAGCAGCGGCGAAGACTGCATTCTTTGACTCCGTGAGGTGTACGGTAGCCGCTACGCTATGTATGAGCTGTTGCTCGGTTCCTTACTGAACATCGCAAAACTAGCGCATAACAAGCCACGTGCATATGCATACCTGGCTAGGGTATCGCTTCACAATGTGTGCTGTATCAAATGTGTTATACTATGCTTTAAAGAATTATGCAATCGAACGATAGTAGAAATTAGAATTAATAACGATCGTATAATGTAATTTAAATTTAAAACAATAGTTTAAATATGCATAATACAATAATTTAAAACCAACAATTTAAATCAATTAAAATAAAATTAAATGAATTTAAATGAAAATATAGCCATTTATATTATCGTGTTTTATTCAGGCTTCGGCGGTCATTGAAAATCATCATCACTCGGTTTAGGCAAGAATTAGTTTTGTAAACTTTGAGAACCCGGAGCTTTTTCAAATTTCGGTTACTATTTTTCGGGATTACTATAAAAATTCAAATTTGCTCTATAAAAAAGGAGCGTAAATAAAATGCGGGCCATGCCATTCTCGATATACTAATAAGGTCGTTATATGAGACAAACACTAAGCCTAAGTCGTGGGCCGCCGCTTCCCGAACCCCCGTCACTAAGATGTTCTTTTTTCTAACGTTATAACATAACGCCGCTCAGGGTTATTTGGGCAGAATTCTAGATAGTTGAAAAGAATTTTACCCAAATAATATTTTATATTAAACACAAGGGGTTTCAACATATGACCCTACAACATACACTCACTACTTGGAAATAGCTTAGAAGCCTAAAACAAAAAATTTACCGCTACAGATCTTTCATAGCGATACAGGTCTTTCATAGCGATCGGATAGCTGCTATAAGAGCTATAAGGCTATACCGGATAACATGCCGGCGCCACTGACCGAAACCCGATGGTCTGGGTGGCGAAAACTACTACGCTATGTAGGAGCTGTTGCGAGGTTCCTTAAGGATTACAACCGTACGTAATACGACAAACTCAATCAATACAACACCGAAGAACATACGCTGGCAATATTTTATGCCAATCGCCATTAATGAGTTAAACAGTTTTCTCGCTGTATGAGTTACTGCAACTACAAAATTTACATCACTGTTCTGTAAATTGAGTGACATTTTCATTAAAATATTATATATAAACTACATGGAACTTAATGCTTATGTGAATTTAACGAAATTAGGAAACTTTCTGGCTTTATGAGTTCTGCAACTACAAAATTTACGTCACTGTTCCGTAAATTGAGTGACGTTTTGATCAAAATATTATAAATAAACTACATGGAACTTACTGCTTATGTGAATTTAACGAAATTAGGAAACTTTCTGGCTTTATGAGTTCTGCAACTACAAATTTTACATCACTTTTCCAGTAAACTGAGTGACATTTTAATCAAAATATTACAGATAAACTACATAGGTGAAGGTATACTAAATTTAAACAAAATTAGTGAATGAATTTCGTAGCAAAATGTCGGCAAAATTTGGGGTGCTTTAGGCCGTAATAAGTTTTAGTTCTGTGTTAAAATGATAACAAGCAAAATACGATTTTTAGTCAAGAATATACATATCCAATCTAAACAAACTCTTAATAGTTGTACCAGCTTTGAGGCAGTCTTTGGTTATTCATAAATGATAATACTATAATTTATACATACAATAGGGATTAGAATAAGAATTATTGTGTCGTCAGTGTTTCTTTCGTAAACACACTCTTATATAATGTTTCGGTCTTACATATTCCATGAAGTGAAATATTTGAGAAATTTTAAGTAAAATTTAGGTCATAATTGCTTGGTTTTTGAAAATTCTAGAAAATTCATGCTGGATTAGGTCTGAAAATAGCGATCTTTATATAAACTGCTACCCAACGTATAGTAATGCAAGCACTGTTTCATATACATGTATGTATTGAAACCCAAACCTAAGTTAAAAACTTATCGTGTCCATAAATCTAATCCCGAGTTATATCTGCTTCAATAAATTTTTAACTTACATATTTATTATGTGAATCGCAAAACCTAGCTAAGTAATTGTTCTGTCAAAAGTATTAAAATTTTACCATATGTCGTAATTTGTCGGAATGGAATTGTTGAAAATCACGCGGTGTTGTTGGAACTATGCTTGTGTTATGCTGTAGCTTTATACCTATATTGTTCGCTTTATGCGTTGAGTATCATGGGTTCGAGCAAAAGTTGTGAACGAACCTATATTGTTCGCTCTATGCGCAGAGTTTCATGGGCTCGAGCAAAAGTTGTGAACGAACCTATATTGTTTGCTCTATGCGTAGAGTATCATGGGTTTGAGCAAAAGTTGTGAACGAACCTATATTGTTCGCTCTATGCGTAGAGTATCATGGTTTCGAGCAAAAGTTATGAACGAACCTATATTGTTTGCTCTATACGTAGAGTATCATGGGTTCGAGCAAAAGTTGTGAACGAACCTATATTGTTCGCTCTATGCGTAGAGTATCATGGGTTTGAGCAAAAGTTGTGAACGAACCTATATTGTTCGCTCTATGCGTAGAGTATCATGGGTTCGAGCAAAAGTTGTGAACGAACCTATATTGTTCGCTCTATGCGTAGAGTATCATGGGTTCGAGCGAAAGTTGTGAACGAACCTGGCAACCCAAACGATTTCCATTCGATTCATGAATATACCAAACCTTTGTTCAAAGTTTATATATACTAAACACACGTTAATACACGTATGAAAAGCTTAAAGTATTTTGGCTTAACACTTGTTTTATTTCCACAAACGAGGAACGGAATATTGGATAAGCTTAAGGTTGAATGAAGCATAATGTTGCCGTATTATGTGAACATCACTAGCTGATAGCAAGGGTGCATTAGGGAAGAGCATGACACTTCCGTGCACTCACATGTCAGCCCGCGTTTGATGACACGGGGTTTTTGTCCTGCTGCAGCTGCTGCCTATAAACCGACCCCCAGGATATTGGGGGGGATCCGACCTACGTCCCCCAAAAAAACTGGGGCGGGGGATGTCCGAGCTTACGATGCCCCCAACCGCACCCTACGGAAACTGGGGGAAGGGTCAGGCCGAAAACGCCTGTATCATCAAACATGAGCTAACATGTGAGTGCAGGGAAGTGTCATACTCTTCCCTAATGCTGTCTTGCTGATAGTAACCTTCGTTCGGAAGATATATTTTCAATTCTTGTTTTTCCTATATGTTTGTTTGGATCTAGACCCTGAACACAATACGCGATATTATATTTTCGTTACAGCTTCGTTTTTATCGGACCAACTGTTGTCGACCAAGTGTAACCAACAGGAAAAATCGTTGTCAAATGACTTGTCACCATCAGGGTCAGCACCACTAGACAAATTCCTTCGACAATTTTCTGAAGCCACGACTGACTCAGGAATGTCCTCGTCTGCGTCAAAAACGTGAGTGCTTTACGCGTGTGTATCTAATTAATTTAATTTTCAAAATGCAAAAAGTCATATATAACTTAGTTTCCCCTACTACAAATGTATCATAACAATTACGTGTTTGCGTGCGTAAGCAGTCGTTCAAGGTGATTCCATAGCAAATAATATACTAATCTAAGCAATACATTTTTGAGTGCAGAAAGCTACGTAAGGCAATTCCCTAACAAAATAGTATCGAAACAATATTTGGTCAGGAGCAGTAAGTCGCGCAAGCTGGTTTCGTGCCAGGTATTTACAAACACCATCGGCAGTTGGGCGTTGTATATATGTATATAAACAAAGTATATTTTGATTGCAGAAAGTCGTTGCAAGGTCTTTGCTTCTACGTATGTTTGCATTTAAGCAATATTTCTGAGTGCAAAAAGTCACGCAAAGTGATTACACGGAAATACCTATCTAATCAATATATTTCAGGAAGCAAAAGGTCGCGCCGGATGATTCTCTACTAGACCATTTAGATAATATGTTTGCGAGAGCAAAAAGTAGCTTGAGATTCTCTACTAAAATGTATCTTCTAAAAGCAAGGTATTTGTAGAGCAAAATATCGCACAGGGCGATTCCCTTACTATAGAGTGCATCTATTATCATGGGCGTATCCGGGGGCACCGTGTCTTACACTTAACAGGTTTTGCAGTTTAAGTTTTGGCATGTAGGTACCTCGAAATTTAACTAAGTGTGATGTGAATCCTGAATTTGGAACCGCTCAAGCATAAATCCTGCATTTGACCAGCCTCGAATGTAAATCCTGTGCACGCTACTGTCTATTATATGCAATATATTTTGAGTAAAAAAAATTGGATTTTTTACGTCATATGTTATATTTGTGCTCCTTATCTAATAAGGCAATTTGTGACAATATATAAATAAAATGTTTTACTGAAAATTTGAATTTAAAATATTATAAATATGTTGTTAGATAGCGCCCATGAATCAGCAATTTTATTATACCTACTAGTGAAGCTCGCTTGCGAGCCAGAATTCAAGTGGTGAGAACAATCCCCGGAAGTCTGTTGTAGAAAGCACACACAAAAGCTTACACACAGTACGCAGGTGCAGCATTATATAAACCGTGAGTGATGAGTCATAGTTACGCCCGCCTCTTTTGAAAGCCAACGTATGCAGTATACAAAACATCATACAACGAGTACAAAAACAATGAACTAACAATTTAATAATTCAATAAAACCCTAAATTAACCGTGAAAAGAACGTTAAAGAATTCAAACCGACACTTGAGAAAAATCTAATTTTTCTTACCAAGTATGAAGCAGAAGTGTGAAAAATATTTACCGTACAATATTTTTGACACTCGCAATGAGCTTGTTGGCCCAGAAAACCCACATAAGACACTAAAAGCAACAAAAAACACACATTTAGGTGCATTTCCCACGACTTTTCACCAAATATGAAATTTGGCGCCAACTATAAGCTTATAGTCTCCAGATTGGGAAGTAGTTGAAAAACTTGTTATATATCATTGGAAAGCCCTGGTAAAGCTACACGGAATAGGCCTATTAGTTTGCGGATACCTCGTTTACTTATTGAGAAAAGTCGCAAAAACTGGAGAGGGTGCCCGAAAAATGGGCCAAAATGACGTCATTTTGCCCCATAACGTTTCCCACGGGGAAAAATTCAAAAATCGGGCTCCGTCACTACACCCAAATCGACCATTGTGGTTCGAGTGAGCAATCTTGCATCAAAATCCGATCAACCGTTATCGAGATCCAGGTGCGACAGACACACAGAGACACACAGACAGGACCTCCTCAACCCAGGGCCGGATTTACCAGTACGCAGGGTACGCAGCTGCGTAGGGCCCCCCGGTTTAGGGGGCCCCGCGGCTCAGAAGCCTGAAGCAGAACAGTGACCATGTTACCATATATATATGCATTATGTCTTCTGTTTCTCGCTTCAGACGTTACACTTTACACGATAGTCTATAATTTTTAATTATACTTATTTACTATCACTATGACCACTATGCCTAGAAAATTTGTTGCGTATCCATCGGGAGCAGAGAAGCGTAAGCTTAAAGTAGCAAAGGATGCTCGACAGCAAGAGGTCATCGAGAAAACTGCGCGCATGACCGATTTTGGTTTTGTTCCTATTCCGGGGAGCTCTGGGTCCCAGCATTATCCATCAGGCAGCAGTGGACAGTCTGTACAGGTGTCCGTCGCAGAGGAGGCCACTGACGTCGGTGGCCGCCAGTCAGACGAAGATGTCATACATGTATCCATCATATTGTGTCAAGCTACAAGGGCTATTATCTTATTAGTCTACAAGGGCCCCCCCGGCCGAGTTCTGCGTAGGGCCCCCTAGATGGAAATCCGGCACTACCTCAACCCTCCTTCAGAGCCAAAATGGAAAATTCTCGTTCAGTGGAATGAGCGCGCTTGGCTCTCTCATTCCACTCGAATTCAATTAACATTATCAAAGCATAAACCAAACCCGTTGTTTCATCCAACAAAGTTGAGAAAATTGATTGATCTTGTCAAAATATTGCAACTGTGACTCAATTATATATTGAGCATATTGCCGCTTTATGGTACTTCATATCAGGTCTTGGGTATGTGGTGTGGGTATTATAAAACAGATCAGATAATAAATCTTGTTGTTGACACATTGTTTATGTGTTTTATAAACGACAAAAATCTGTTGTTTTGCTCCAAATCTGTGACGATATGATTTATGTTTGTTGATATCCTAGTCGGAAAGATTTATAGAATTGGTGTAGTGTTACGTGTTTTTGATGATATTGCAGATCGATAAAGCTGTTAAGACATATATTTTAGGAATTTATTTAGCTACCAACCTAACACTATGACTAGGTCATAGAGGTTTGGTGGGTTGCCCTCTCTGAGGCTCGGACACCGATCCCTCTACCCTCTTCCAAGACTGGTCGTGCAACCGCCCCTGCCCCCTCCTAGCGGTACTGCAGGCGATGAATCCCCACTATCGGTCTGGCTGAACCGCCTCCTCCCAACCCCCCCGGGACCGAAGCCCTCCGCTTCCGGAGGACCCGACTGCCCCCACACCCGGACCTTGAACCTCGAGCATGTACGTTGTATGTATTTTAGATGAGTAGTAGTCGTTATATTCTAACACAATGCTAGAAAATAGAGCTTTGTGTATATAAGAGGGAAATTATGACATGATTTAGTTGGTGTGATATTTGTGTTGAAATAAATGTGTTCACAAAGGAATTGAATTCAAATATTTTTACATTTTATTTTGTTAATTACATAATTTGCATTTTGTGGAAATTGTTGTCGAAACCAGAAATCGAATATATATGTTTGAAGCCTCATGAGCAAGCCACTGCTTGATTAGTAATTGGAGTCTTTCGTAAGGCTGGGTTCACACGTCACACTTTTTGCTGAAAGTTTGAGCACAAGTACAGTCCAAACTTTTGTAGCGCATTGCAAAAGCCAATGAGAAACCAGGAATGGAACTTGAAAAATTTTTTTTCTAAAGTTTTACTTAAATTTTGAAGCAAGGTGATTTACCACCTTTTTTCATTACAAATTACTGTCAAGTTTTGATGAAATTTTAGTCATATTTTGCTATCATATTTGACGAAATGTTCAGCTAAAATTTCGAGCTTGAAGTTTGAGCAAAAAGTTTGACGTGTGAACGCACCTGTAAGGAATGTTGCGATATAGCAGTACGCATGCAAAGTACGCAATACAAAAACTCTTAGTTTACGGTGCATTACTAACATTCCTGTGGAGGAACCGTATGCAGTGACGTTCTAATTTTCTAACTCACTTTCTCATTTCTTGGCTTTCAAGGCTGTGAACGTAAGACTATCGACAATCGTTAAGGAAATTGCGTTTAACGTAATACCTAAAAGCTTAAATAAAGATATTATTAAGTCTATACTGCTGCCTAGCAGGCTTTGCGCCAACTATTTCATGTGGATAAAAGGGGCACGTGAACACCAGTAATTAAAGGCCTTACAATAATAAAAGTATTCAATTGTATGCACCTATCACGCTGATGTGGGGCCACAACTCGTTTGATCTCCAATGTGTGCTGGAACATGACATGCATAGGCGGTTGTCGCCAGCATCTCCATGGAATGTTCATGAAAATCAGTTTCATATCTGTCAGCGCTGCCCGTTTCCAGATTGTAAATGCTCCGTCCTCGAGGTCTTCTCCAATGCAGTGGTGCGTCAGCCGGCAGTATCCTTCCTGTTAGCCAGGTATCAGCTATCCTCAGTATGGTGCTACCTATCGCAGACGCATTGTTGTAATTACTGACGCGATGCTGAAATTTCATTTGGCCACGTCATCCAGACCGCAGTTTGAAGTGTGACTGAGTCGCGTGACGCCCAGTACTTGAGGAAGCAATTGCGTTCGAATCGAACGCTTCTAGCTTATGTTATGTTGAATGCTTGGGAATCCAAGTCTCAGCACCGTATAGTAGAATAGGGATGATCGTGATTCGAAGACTCTGAGCTTCGTTGCTATGCTGACCAGATTATGTCGCCGCAGTTTCTATAGGTTAGCTAAGATAGATGCTGCGGCAGCAATCCTGTTTAAAATTTCTTTGTCGCAGCAACTGGATCTAGTCACAGTAGAGACAAGGTAGCAGAAGCTGTCAACGTTCCAGAAGGTTGCATCGCGCACGGAGATATTGGGAGCAGCTAGACAGCATCACGGAAGAACTCCTGTTTTGTCGTGCTTATCTTTTCGCCTAAACGGCTGCAGTGTTCGTGTAGACAATCAATTGTCGCTTGCATTTCATCTAGAGGTACGAAGCCAGGCCCGAAGCTTGGCACAATACTCAGAGCCCAAGGATCTTTATTTCTTCCTCCAATGCAAAAAGTTTTGAAATATATTATATACCTACAATAATTGCAAATTTTAAGAAGCATTTTAATTTAAAGCGTCATGTTTCACGTTTTTGGCTTTTAGCGCTTGCACTAATTGATGCATACCACGCAAAATCCAATTGCTTTTACCGCATTTAGCACCAAGAGAATCGGCTAAAGCAAAACCTAGGAGCATAAAGTATATACAGGTTGTCCTGCTGTCGATACGCTAAGCCTAATACCCGTGCCTTTAGTAGAACCAATTTTGCTTACATGTGTCTTTAACCTACTTCGGCTAAAATTTAGGTTGCTGCCACTCAGGAACTGCCATTCTTCAAGGATATAACATTACACAAGTAAATTTTACTTGGGATCGAAAATCTATGGATTTATTCAAGCCCTCAGTGTGCAACTAAATTGAAAAAGTTGACTATTTTTGACTGAATGAAAGATTTTCCTTGTGCACAGTCCCAAAAAAGTTAATGACATATATACTCAACAAAGGGTTATAACAATAATTAAATCGATGTGTTTAACAGCTTAAATAACCCTATAAACCATAGGTGTTTAAGAACAGTCTGCTTAGAACGGTAGAAAGTTCCGGCAGGGCGCTGAGGTAAAGGTATACAGCCTTCCCAGAATTTTTGTTAAAATTTCCGTAATTTTTGCCAATTATCTCCAATTATTGCTAAGCTAAAATTTTCTGCATGCCTCCAGCCCACCATGGGCAGCTATGCTACAAAACCATTGTTTATACCCAATAAAGAACTCACATTGTAAAAATTTTGAAATTTCACTTCTTAGTGGCAAAAATCAAAGTTGCATGTCTTGAAGAGATGATTTCCTGCCCGCTGTGTCTTGCAAGAGTTATAAGCTGAAATATTTGGGGGACGCTAAATGGCAAAACCATAAAATCTCCTATCTGTGTCGGTTTTATCGAAAATTGGGTCGGAAATATTACGCACACATGCAATTATAATGTTATTGCCTATTGCAAGTTATGGAAAAGAATAGGGACTACCATAATTTTCTATTCATCCATTAGCTTCACTTTAGAATTGCTTTCAATTAAAAATAACGATAATAGTAAAAAATACAATATTATAGACAGGCACAATAACAGTTCAATTTTTTGAGATTTCGGTAAGAAAATATTTATCGGTTTATTTATTTTACGAAATTATTGAAATGATAGTTTAAGCATGTATCTGCTTCGGGCTATTCGGGCTGGGCCGGGCTGGGCTTACTCAGATTTTGTTCGGGTTGCGCCGTGGTTCGGGCTTGCTCTTAAAGATTTCGTGCTGGGGCAACGTCGACTCGACTTCGGGCCGGGCCGGGTATGAAAATTTAGGCCCGTTCTCACATATAATTTCAGCTTCGGACTCTGATAGCAGCGCGATGTCATCCGAGTAGTCCATAGGGGTTATGTCTGGCTGGGTCCGACGTTGCTGCGAATGTGACGCCCGCAGGTGCCTTTTGGATGGTTGTAGTCAGCACTCAGTCAATAACGTAATTATACAAGACTGGTGACATCACGATGCTTGCCGCACGCCCGTTTTGATCTCAAATGGCGACAACTGGGAAATTGGATTTTGACAACACTGCTAAACTGAGAGCACAGTTGCCTTATTACGTTTGTACCACGCTAGTTTTTGAACGATCTTAAACAACGGGGTTATAACAGGTGTTCGCTCGGCATTAGAAAGTTTTTTCTGGTACCACATTGTCGCTAATAGTCGTTGTAATTTTCTCTATCGTTAGGTAGCACTGTGCTTCAGCATCTGTAGTAGAATCACATCTAGTCCGGCGACCTTTCGATTGCGCAGTGAATGCACCTTTTTTAATTCCTAGAATCAACGTTGGTGATGAGTGATCTTCGGCATCGTACCAGCCAGTTGTACACAGCTCGTGTTGAGAGATTGGATTTATTGGAAGCTCTACATTAATGCAAGAGTAAACTTAAGATGCGCCCCCAACCAGCCTCTTTTGACACCATGTACAAAACGTTGTTAGTGAACAAAACTCGAATTTCAACAGCCGTATCCAATTTCGACATTTTTCTGTTCCATAACGCCATTAGCGAATGCAATTCGGTCCCTGTACTTTAACACCAGTGTGTTCGCGAACATTTCCAAATTATAATGTGTGGAATATGAAACAGACAAATTTCTGTTCTTTAACGCAAAAATGAAATTTGTGTTCAGTGTACAACTGAATGGCAATCGCTTTTGTCAAAAGAGGATGGTAAGGGGCGCAGCTTAAGTTTACTCATGCATAAGTATTTGTTGAAAGTGCTCTCTACACCTGTCTAACTGCTCCAGAAGGTTGGTTATTACTTGTCCCTAATCATATCACTAGCTGCAGTAGACCGTTCACAGGCGCGGTTTACTAGTTGGTAAAATTTTTGGCAGTCACCCGCGATTCTACCCAGATCATAAGCGAATGTGTTCTAGTAAACCTCTTTATCCGGCTTCAGAGTGGCATCCATAGACTTCTTTAGGATCGATTTTATCGATGGCAACTGGGCAGCTTTGTACTTTGAGGGAACTCCGAACATATCGTAGGTGATCCAGTTTACCTTTTCCTTGGTATCAGATTGTGCAGCTATATGTGCCTCTGACAGTGTTCCCAGTCGCTGTCAACATCATGGAACTGGTCATCTGCTAGCGCCTGAAAAAATTATTGGCTATGAGAATTTGGACGTCTTTGCTCACCGACGCTATCGATCCCCTTTGAGCATATGCCTGCGGCTGAGTGCGATACCGATGTGGGTTGGTTGCCAGATTGATTTTGATGCTAGCTGCCGGTAGGGCGTGATCGGTTGGAAACGTATTCCTCAAGTGGCTTCGGCAATTAGTGACTGCACATAATTTCCATCGCTTGGAGCTTAGGCAATGGCCAAATAAATAAAATATAGCTAACAAAAACTTTGTATTATCTTATGGGGACTAGATTATGTATGCGATGGCCTGTGCTCTCCCGAATTGCACTGCGGCGCTTGCTCTAACTAGCTTGAGTGATGCAGCTTGGAGGACTAGACGAAACTGAAAACACACTTGAAACTATAAACTTAACCAGCTCTAAAAACCAAACTGAAACTGTTGTCAAAATAAAAAATTCTAAGCCTTAGAAACTAGAAACCAAGCTATTTCGCAAACAAAGCAATACATGAAACATAAAAACACCCACGAGTGTTTCAAACATATTATTTTGTTGGATCATAAGTTAGGAGTATTTGCTAAACCATACTTCTGCGTTGGCCAACCAACCATCAGAATAACATGTTGACAAATTATAAGAAAGAATAATACATCATGGATGGGATGATCCTAAACAAAATGGGTTCTGTCAGCGGGAGTGACCTTCGGCAAACTAAATTTTACACCGAGGCTGTCCGGTCTAAAAATCATAGAGCTTAGACTGAAAAAAGTGACAACGATAAAGCAAAACTGGGATTCAAAGGCAAAAGCGAAAATATTTTTTGTACAGGGGCTTTGTTTATAAAACTCTGCTGCAGTAAGATAGCGCGTATTACACAAAACAAACTCAGGAATTTTTTACTAAATACTAACTACTTCCGTTTACGTTAATAAACTTGGATTATATGTTAAACAATATATATTTACAATGTTCTTGCGAGTCACAGCGGTGTCACTGTATTTTCTCATATTTGCAGTTCTTTTTACTAAAGCAGATTATAAAATATAGGAGTTTATAAGTGTTAGGGTTTTTAAAAAGCTCCTTTTTCATTCAAGGACGCTGCAAAAACGCTGGTAATTATTAATCAGTCACGAGGTAGCAGATATGTTTTTTAGGTTTTTTCTTGAGGCATTCTGAATGTATCACTAATCGTGAACAATGATACAAATTTAAAGAATGCGGCGCTACAGATTTTATAGCGATAAGCATTATGATTACCTCAAATTCTGTAGGTATAAACATGACAATACATGTTACAATGTGCAGCGAGTGCACATATTTATTTGTAAACGCTGCATCAGTATGTGAGAATTGTACATAAGCGAAGTGTAGAATTTGTAGTGTATTTTTGGAATATAGCACAAGAACGAAGCTTACTTATGTTTGAGGCAAGGGATTTAATTAATAGCAGTTCGATTGGAATTATCGCTTATTATAGCTTATTAGCAGTACTTTTCTATAATCACTATTGCGTGTATAGCCTACGTGGTCCTAGGGGTGTTTAGAACCACCGCAGATTACACACAAACTAAGACAGTTTCACACAAATTACTCCAATGTTTTACTAGCTTATTCCTAGGGTCTTAATATGTCACCACCTATATGCAGACTTTTTATTTCGCAAACTACAACAAATTGCAAACTACACAAATTAAACATAAAAACGGCTGAACCGTACTCACCTTAACTGCGCAGCTTCTGCGACCGACTGAGGCCCTGATCTGACTGCGCAACCGCTTAAATACCCGAGTTATAAGTCTACTCCCAATTTTCTCTTTATTGATTTCAACACACAAGACAAGATGCATTATGTGCGCATCATATACAAACGTAAACACATGACAGAAGGTACTGCATACATACACTACGTTTCGATATACAACAAATTCACAAACGTATTATGTATACACAGTATAGAATTAAACATATTCAATACATATAATTTTGTATATGCCTTCATAATCAACAACCCAAGTGCATAATATACAATAAATGGTTGATACAGGTGATAAACAACAAACATAAATACGAAGGAGCGAAACGTACCATAGTAATGTTGCTTATGGGCTAGGTTTGGACTATCAAAAATGGAAACTCATGAACGCGAATAGAAATCGTTTTAATTTAAACATAGTATGGTAAACCACGCCACAAGCGGACAATTTGTTGCAATGATTCTATCGCAACTATTGTGTTGTTTATGGTTTACTTTGCGGTATAATTTTCTTATAACTGCCTTTATCATTAAATTATAAAATTGTTAACATGTCTTAAATATTGTAAACCTAGTATAAATCCTCATGTCAAGCGTCATAACACCATCCATCTAGACCTTATCTCCTTGGTACTGGGATAACCCCCACACTTTTGAATTATGCATCATTTACGATAAGATGTGTACGCACGGTACCAATTATGTCACGCATTCAAATGGGATAGCTAGTACGTCACGCATACAGTCCAGCTCGACTATTAACCCTCTCATGCCCACTAGGCCCAAATGGACCCAACGCACATTGCAACTCGTTGTGTTTACTGAGTATGTCGCATGTCGTACGTTTGAACGTGCGTTGTTATTCGCTCGCATTGTGAGGTTCCTTAAGGAACCGAGCAACAGCTCTCAGATAGCTCAGTGGTTTGCGTACACAAGTTTCATCCGTGCGTTTCGGGTTCGATCCCTGGCGCGGGCTTGAGTTTGTCAAACATTGCACGATACACAAATTAATACGGGCATGAAAGGGTTAATTGAAAATTAACCTATCGCATAGCTAACCCTCTCATGCCCACTAGGCCCAAATGGACCCAACGCACATTGCAACTCGTTGTGTTTACTGAGTATGTCGCATGTCGTACGTTTGAACGTGCGTTGTTATTCGCTCGCATTGTGAGGTTCCTTAAGGAACCGAGCAACAGCTCTCAGATAGCTCAGTGGTTTGCGTACACAAGTTTCATCCGTGCGTTTCGGGTTCGATCCCTGGCGCGGGCTTGAGTTTGTCAAACATTGCACGATACACAAATTAATTCGGGCATGAAAGGTTTAAAATTTTAAACAGCCTAACTATTCTATGCGTTAGTCATCGACTGTCGAGCCGGACTGTGCTTTTGTCACGAGCCGTTCAGATGAGTCACTATAACTCAAACCAGAGACTATTTAGTCCGCGAACGTTATATTTTACTATACGTTTCTAAATAATGCCCCAAAGGCAGCATGCTGCTTAAAACGTTAATTGTATATATTAAAAACAAGTATATAACTTAGAATTAATGTGAAAATGCTATAGAATAAAATACTATTACACTAATCACAACACTAAATAAAATTTCTCAATTAACGATTCAGCCGGACGCTCTTTTTGTCACACAGAGCCTAGCTAAACTCCCTGATTATCACATTAAGACTAGCTAATCTATCAAAATGTACCTAAGCTATTGTTCACTCGACCTTGTTGAGTTAGATGCGTGACATAATTTGGCTCTGGCGCACGCATCTTATCGTAAATCATCCATTATATTCGAATTTACCTTGAAATCCTGAGATGAATCTTTCGATCTTGTTCCTCTTTGTACGAGTGGAAGCGTACATGAGGTTACACTGCATCATATGTTCATTATTCTGTGAACGTATTGGTCAAAACGGCTTAATATTTAATAGGTTACAGGCATAAATAAAAAAATCTGCGTAGACTTGGCCCTAAAATTTAAGGTTGTTCAGGTTTCACTAGGTATTTTTTGTGCGACCGTTTGTCGGAAAGTATTATTTCACCAGGCAAACCATCTAACGAGCTGTAAAAAATTGAGCCAAAATGGTTCACTTACGACACAATTAGAAGGAATAATAATGGCGCACGTTGGTCTTAGATTAAAACGTGTACTTATGCACAATTACATGTATAATAATTTGTAGCACTTTATAAAAATGTAGAGTATGAACAAGGATGTCGTCTTAGACGAAAATTAGGGGATCCGGCTATTTGCAGTTATCTTATATCAACCATTTAATATTTTGTCTTTCATTACTAAAAATTGAGAGGGTTGGCCGCTCTCTCCCCTCCTTGTCTCCGCCTTCTTGACACGCACCTGTATATACAACATAAATGTTACATTTAGACGTAGTGAGTTATGTAATTCATACCATATAATATATTTTTATATTAAGAAAATTAATATTTGTTGTATAAAATTAATCAACGATGATTCTGAAGGTATATCATAACAATCGCCTGACTTACACTCAGTGATTATCAAATATCAGTGCCATAACAGTTAAATGTCAATTAACAACAAACAGCCTAGTCAAAGATTTGTTTAGCGCAGATATTGTGAAAAGTCTTCGTTCGTGTGCCTTTTGCTGCAATTTTGTTTAATGTTTTTACTGGTACCGACCGGCAACGACTTAGCGCTTAAATAATGCCAACGAAAAACACAACTTTGCTTCAGGTATTTTTATGTCGGATTTAAATTATATTTATTGTTATTATTATTATTAATTTGCTCTGGGGTTTGCTATTTTCTTGTTGGAAATTTCTGTTTTTGCATCGTTCAACACTTTGATCAGACGTGTTGATCTTCTTTCTCAATTTGGTTTTTGTTTGTACATATTAAAGAGTTTTCGTGTTTTCTCTGTTTACTACTGTGATTATGAGGATATCGACATTTTCCACACACCAGCAGATTATAATATCCATGCATATTTAAGATATACCGTAGTCATCGAAGCGCACGGATAATAGATGAGATGTATATATCTGCATAAATAAGTGCAATTTTGTATAAATATTAAGTATATCTGTATAAATAAGTATAACTAAACACACATTACAGATCTTTTCTTTTAGTCTCTTCCCTAAAGCATTCAATTTTTGAGATAGAGAATAAGCTTTGGTATTTTTCTACACAGCCCGACAATCTGATTCTTCCGCCAGTTTTATAGCAAATTTTTTCGTTTTTTGGGCCCTCAATGACCCTATTGGTACCCAAAATTTTCGAAAAATAATTTTTCTCGATACTGGTATAATTTTATTTGTTACTCGAACAGCATTAAAGCTCAGTCGAACGTCGGTAAAATCAACGCAATCGAATCATGGGTTAATAAGTTATTGCCATTAATAAGTTATCAAATCCTAAGTTTAAGGCTCAGTCTAAGCCTTAGCCTAAATCTTAAGGCGTTGCGATTGGAAAACCAAGTAATCCAAAAATTTTTTTTGCCATACAGCTGACCGAAGTGGATATTTTCTGAGCCAGCTGGCATAGCTGAGTCGAATGGTGCCAAAGTTATTGTTGTTTCTTCAACATTGAGCAATTTTGGTATGAAAAAAGTCTAAACGATCACACCCGGCCTTGCATTATGTATAAATATTATATATCATAGATGTCGACAGGGGGTAGGAGAATTACCTCCCTAATTCTCGAACCCCCTCTCAATCTATATTTATTTCCCTGTACGCTCTGCACCCAAACCTCCGCCCTCCCCGTTTGCGCCACATGCATGCGTATAGCAATTGTAATTTCATATTTCAGAAACTTGTTGCCAGTACCATTCATTTCCTTTTGTTATTCGTTTTTCACTAGTGCTATAACTGTCAATACGTAACATTGTTTTATAGTTTTGTCACTATGCAGCAAAGCCCAAGTATCCTGGAGGGCACCACGTTGTAACATGAGAGAAAGGTAAAGCTTAGCGCGGGGTATCGGGTGTCGCAGTACACCCCCTCGGTTGGTACACAAATAAACCGCTAACGTTGCTTTGTGGTTCAGAATGTCATTTGATGAACGCGGACAATTGTGAATACCAATAGAAAATTATGAACGCTAATTTTTGAGCAAATCAATTCGTGATTTTTACAAAAGAACAACCTTGGTGTATGCACCTGAAGTGAAGTCACGCATAAAATATATTAAAGTTCAATTTTCATTGTGGTTGGGATTTCGCCGACCTAGACGCCTCTGTGTGTATATATTTTGTTCGGCCTATTACATTTTGTCGGTACTTAAAATAAGAGCAGCACGTTTTTGCTGCAATACATTTTACAGCGAGCATCACCCTACTATGATATAGGACTACCATAATATTGTTTTTTCCGAATTTTTTTCGGATATTTGTAGATTGCAATTGTATACATTTTAAACAATCATAATATTATATCATCTATCCGACCGTGTTCAATTGACAATAATTATTAGTACGCATGAATATTTGAAAACACCATCTCCAATTCGATCAATATATACAATCATTTATGATGAAGAACACTTCAATTTATATAAATTTGCGTACAACAAGATACTTTGACAACAAGAACGACGACAGAGGGTGATTTGCTAAAGCATTTTTGATTTACTTTTCATTCGATTTCAGTTCTTCCTTACAACAGAAATCACCGAAAACACAGCAAATTATATTTCTATATAAATATCGAATGGAAAGGCTATTATTGTGTTTTTAATATACATTGTAGTTATTTTTCTGTTGTGGTTTATTCTATTATTCCATATATTCCATTAATTATGGTTTGTATTTGTCGACATTTTATCTGATCGATAAATACTGATTTTATATTCACGCTATTTTTCGATATATGTTTCCAGTAAAGTTTCAATTTATATTTTTTGATCGTTCATCGGAGCCCTCGGCTGTAGACAGACATCCCAGCCGGGACCATCTATCTCGCCTAGGCGGACGGACCATGGCCACCTGTAATATATCAGAACAATAAAGACTGTTTTTGTCACTCAGCACAATGTATTCTGTTTTGCATAGCATTAGTTTTAAAGCAAAACAGAATATATTCACAGCCGTCTTAATAATTATGCTACATACCACGGCCATACGTTGACTCCTAGAGCTTTGCAAACATACGTTTCCGTTACATAGTCCCAATGCGATTTGTTTCTTCAGAACTACTTAACCCCATTAGATGTATAGGTCTTTTAGACAGGTGAAAACATTAGGTGGTTGACAGTTCCCGAAAAGTAATCTCAAAATTTAGGTTTGAGGTTAGCTTGCACCACCTCGTGATTTGTTGGTTATATCTCAGTGAAAGATATATATGATTGCAGAAGATGATTTAACCTACTAAACTTAACCGTATCGCCTCTCCTCTCCAGTGATATTTTGTATTGTCGGAGCCACGTGCAGTGTCTTCAATATTCACAAATTTGGGGATGGGACGATTTCTAGGAAAGACCCCACCTCTGTTATCTTTACAAAATTTGTTCCACTGCTTGCTATAGGAATTTCTAAAATGCGGCTTCAAATTTTCAACTATGACCTGTAGTACACTGTCGTCTATGTCATACTGGGCGAGGTTCGATGTCGCACGGGGATCGTGAGTACCACTGGGGAGGCGTCGTGGCCAGAGAGATTGGGACGGGGGAGGTACGTTCGCAGGGGGATGTATTTTTGGAATTTCAATTTTCAAATTTTTTGGCACTCATTCTACTAATTTTCCCTTACCTTTTACCAATTCCCCACCTAATCCCCCAATTTTTCCCAATTTCGCAGAATTTTTGCCCGATTTTTGCCTATTTTTGCCAAAATTTTCAACGCACCTGTGTTGTGGGGGAGGGAGTCCGACTCTTAGGTGTTGATAATCTACCTAAGAGCATGCATCGCCTATGTATAGTAAATTAATCGTCAAGGATATTACTCTGCGTTCATTTGTATCGCCGTCACTTATGCTTCTGAAAAGAAAATATTTGCGTATTTCGTTGTATTTTATGTCTGAGTCTTTAAATTCAAAAAAGAAAACTTTTTTGATATGTTAAAAAATAAGTAAACAAATTTCACAATCCTCGATTACTTTAAGGAAAGAATTTCGCTAAACAAAAGGATCCGTTTTTAACTTTTCTGAGAATGCGGAAATCTTATGATTATAAGAGAAAATCAAAGTTACATTACGTTGATTTTAAATATATGAATTATGGATGTGTGAAAAATATAGAAAAACTGAATAACGCAATTAGTGGAATACGAAGGAGCGTGTGAAATGATGGAACGTATTTTTACTTTACATCAGTTCTGGCTTCCTGGTTCTGAATTAGAGTATTTTTATTGCAAAATGCTTAAAAATCGATCTCTAACAAATGAGCTAAATATCTTAAGTCACATCGATGACAGCTTTACACAGCACATTATTTTATAAATTTTGTTAAAAAACGAAGGTGCTAGAGCAAATAGAAATATCGTGATTACAATTTTAGCAACAGTTTTTTTTCAAACATTCAGTATCTATACGGTACGATACTTCTATCTGATTTTTCGTAATTGTTGTGCGTTTGACGTTTGGCGTACAAAAATTCCATCAATTACGAACCGATTTTCCAACAACTGCTGAAGAAGTATTTATTAACATTAAATTAATATCGTAGTAACAGACGCTTCTTGGCAGTCAGCCTTCCATTTGCCGTCGCTCAGCTGTTGAGTCGTCGGTTGCCGTTATTCAATACTTGCTATAGTAGCTTGTGTAAGATCTTCAGATACGAACCGATTTTTCAACAAATGCTGAAGAAGTATTTATTAACATTAAATTAATATCGTAATAACAGACGCTTCTTGGCAGTCAGCCTTCTATTTCCCGTCACTCACCTGTTGAGCCGTCGGTTGGCGTCATTCAGTACTTGCAATAATAGCTTGTGTAAGATCTTCAGATACGATCCGATTTTTCAACAAATGCTGAAGAAGTATTTATTAACATTAAATTAATATCGTAGTAACAGACGCTTCTTGGCAGTCAGCCTTCCATTTGCCTTCGCTCAGCTGTTGAGCCGTCGTTTGGCGTTAGTCAGTACTTGATATAATAGCTTGTGTAAGATCTTCAGATACGAACCGATTTTTCAACAAATGCTGAAGAAGTATTTATTAACATAAAATTAATATCGTAGTAATAGACGCTTCTTGGCAGTCAGCCTTCCATTTGCCGTCGCTCAGCTGCTGAGCCGTCGGTTGCCGTTATTCAGTACTTGTTATAGTAGCTTGTGTAAGATCTTCAGATACGAACCGATTTTTCAACAAATGCCGAAGAAGTATTTATTAACATTAAATTAATATCGTAATAACAGACGCTTCTTGGCAGTCAGCCTTCTATTTGCCATCACTCACCTGTTGAGCCGTCGGTTGGCGTCATTCGGTACTTGCAATAATAGCTTGTGTAAGATCTTCAGATACGATCCGATTTTTCAACAAATGCTGAAGAAGTATTTATTAACATTAAATTAATATCGTAGTAACAGACGCTTCTTGGCAGTCAGCCTTCCATTTGCCGTCGCTCAGCTGTTGAGTCGTCGGTTGCCGTTATTCAATACTTGCTATAGTAGCTTGTGTAAGATCTTCAGATACGAACCGATTTTTCAACAAATGCTGAAGAAGTATTTATTAACATTAAATTAATATCGTAATAACAGACGCTTCTTGGCAGTCGGCCTTCTATTTGCCGTCACTCACCTGTTGAGCCGTCGGTTGGCGTCATTCAGTACTTGCAATAATAGCTTGTGTAAGATCTTCAGATACGATCCGATTTTTCAACAAATGCTGAAGAAGTATTTATTAACATTAAATTAATATCGTAGTAACAGACGCTTCTTGGCAGTCAGCCTTCCATTTGCCTTCGCTCAGCTGTTGAGCCGTCGTTTGGCGTTAGTCAGTACTTGCTATAGTAGCTTGTGTAAAATCTTCAGATACGAACCGATTTTTCAACAAATGCTGAAGAAGTATTATTAACATTAAATTAATATCGTAGTAACAGGCGCTTCTAGGCAGTCAGTCTTGCATTTGCCGTCGCTCAGCTGTTGAGCCGTCGGTTGGCGTCATTTAGTACTTGCTATAGTAGCTTGTGTAAGATCTTCAGATACGAACCGATTTTTCAACAAATGCTGAAGAAGTATTTATTAACATTAAATTAATATCGTAGTAACAGACGCTTCTTGGAAGTCAGCCTTCCATTTGCCGTCGCTCAGCTGTTGAGCCGTCGGTTGGCCGTTAGCTGACAACCGTCCGTTGGCTGTCGTAATATCGACAGCCGTCCGAAAATTTTAAGGACCGACCTGTGCCCGGCTGGTCGACTTCAAAGCTGGCTGTTGCAACACTAAATCTCTAGCATATTATGTCAAGTTTTTCTTCTAGAGTGAAAATCAAAAATACAGTTTTACCCTCAAACCCCGATGCTAAGCCTAAAACTGCGCCTAAGCTTGGGCTTTGCCGCTGAACACCGATTTTTGTACTCTGGTATATATGTAAAGTTTTGGACTAGTATTATCAAATGTGTCAGCGTCGTATTATAATGCCGATATCCTTGGGTTCTTTTCCAGCCACAATAGCCCTGGTCAAAAAGTGTTTAAAGGACACGTGAGGCACCTAGATGGGTGTAGGAAGACAAGTCTTTATTCCCAGTCGTTTATACGTCAATCTCAAGAGTTTGGAAGAACTTTGATATGAAAAAGACGTGACAATTAACGGAAAGCATGGCCTATTGTTCGTAGCAATCGTAACATTGTAACAATGAACAAATACTTCTTAGTCGTCCTAGATATCTTCGCCTGGTTTAACCTAGACGCTTACAGAGTACTGTGCTTGAAATACTTTGTGTTTTATGGAACCTCAGCCTCGCTCTGCACACTGTTCTAATCTGAGTAAATAACTACAACCCAACAAAATTGTTTTTTGCATTATAGTTCGTAATTCCTAGATTAAAGCACCTCCTAGTATTGTGTCTGCGATTCTACAATCCTGGGCTTCTGGCCCGACATTGCTGTTCGTCACATTTATATAAGTCAAGAGCAGATACAACGGTACGGCACGGTTCCATAATGCTATTTAATATCTGTCGGCTGAGGACGAAAGAAAAACTCTCAATTTCACTTTGTCAAAATCGAAAACAAATCGCTGTCAATCGCGGTATGTTGCTTGTCACAAGATCAAGATAATGAAAGCGAACATATTCGTGCAACTATTGCAAAATGTAAAAATGTTACAGCAATTCTAAAGAATCGATTGGTGATGTAGATTCGCATTTTTATTTAATCTTCTAACGATCTGTGAAATTGAAATAAATGCCTGTTGGCGGCTCTCAAAACTATATTATTATAAGCTTACGTTAGTCTTACAATATACAGTTAGAAAGATAATTGGCTTGATTGACATAAATCTCGGCTTTATAGCTATTGAGCGATATATATGTACATATCTTTGATACACTAGCGGACATAGAGGGGCAGCGGTCCCCAAACCTACGGGTAAGACTTTGTATAGGTCATCAGTATTGTGAAACAAAATTAAAATATAAAAGGATTTGGTCTATTGGAGGACCGAAGGTGAGCTTAGGTCCAAGCACACCCTCCCACGGTAATACATTTCTGGTGTCTCCATTATTTTTATATATTTCAAAATGTTTGTAAAATACAAAGCGAAAAACAACAAAAGAAAACAAACTATTTACTTTTTTAATATTTTTCGCAAAATTTTGAATTCTGGTATGTTCAATCAGATCTAATTTATTTAACATTCGGTTTTTCAGTAGTTAATTACAACCATTCATTTCTTTTATGCATTTATGTATTAGCTAGCAATTTATATCTGCTAAACCCGTTGGATAATTACGAATTTTTCCGTCTATATCGGATACTTTAATGTTTGTCGCATAAAGACCCCTGTTTGCAGGGCGCGTCATAAAATGTGGCGCACCTTACTTTTTAGAAAAAAACTAACTAGTGGGTTTATAACAAAATCATTGTAACGATTTGAAGAGCTTGTAACGTTATTCGTAACGTCTGTCAGCGTAGTTTGGCTACCGCTGAAGCGAGGGGTAAGGCCAAAACGTCTGCCACATGTAACGCAGTTAAGAGTAAACGTGCAGAGGCATAAAAGAGTCATACTCTTCTTCTTCTTTATTACCAACTGCCATTGGGCCTTTAGAGCACTAAGTTCGAAGAAATTACATCATTTTTGCACCAGCCCACTATTTTATTGAAAATAAAGATTACATTTTATATTATTATGCGGCTAAGATATAGTCTCCCAGTTGTGTCGTTCGCTGCTTTTGGTTATGTCCAAGAAGAAGGATGCGCTGTCGGCGCTCCAATACGAAAAATTCCTATTTTTCTCTGAATTATATCTTGTAGCGGTATATATTGGCGATATTATTACATATTAAGCGACTAAATCGGGGAATTCACAACTACCATAAAAATTGATAGACTTATAATAATTGAAAACATGAGCAACAAAAAATAAAAAGGATTAAGAAAAACCATAAACAAAATCCTGAGGCCTAGCTATGTAATAATACGCGTTTATACTAGTTTCCACACGATTATAAAATGCAGAAACATTAAGCAGAAACTCGTTCGTACCGTCGAAATCGCATGCTTCAGCTTGGACATAGAGGAAAGTAGTAAAAGGAACAAGTAGGTGACTATATTTTGGCAGAAAAATAACATAATGGGTAATGCTTCTTTTCTATAATGCTGTGGATTTGGTACAAATATTGAGTTTATCTAATTTAGTGTACTAAAGGCCATACGGTAGCTGGGAATAACTAGGCGCTAACATCTTTAATTCTGGTTTCGCTTTTTGCTTTTTTATGTACTTTTAAAGTTGCATATTCATGGTATTTTTAAGTTCGCCTACCGAGGTGCTTAGTATTCATTGTTTTGTCATTGAATTATGTATACGTAGAAGATAATTATACATAGAAGATACATTCACATGCGTGGACGTGATAATGGTGATAGATGATATAGATTTAAAATAGAGCACAATATGCACACAATTTTTTAAAATCCACAAATTTTCCGATTATAATGGTTAGTCTCGCCACACACACAGTGAGTGATTATATATATCATTTTTTAATAAACGCAAATACAGGTTTATCGACCATCATACGTACGTACATATCGTATGATTATCATTGATCATGTGTACAACCAGCATATGGCAATCTGCATTTTTTCACTTATCAATCCACGTTTTAATATTATATACGATTGATTTGGATAGCAAATTATAGACTTTACAAATCCTCGCTAGTTTGTATTGTAGGTATCCGTTTGTTGCCCTGGTTAAAGCTTAATTATTAATCAATTTTGAATATATATTTTAATAAAATCCTAGGCAAACAATAAAATGTTCCCTCTACTAATTCATTGCAAGTATTTCTTACTTCTATATCATGCAGATTGCGAATTGTTTTAGAGTATATATAATTTAAATTTTTAGTTTGGATTAAAGTTTATAGTTTTAGTATAATTTATGGTTCAATTTGTAACATATTATTTATTAGATCGTTTATATTAGTGTTACCGGTGTTTAAAATTGCTTGAAGCAATAATTTTGTTTGTTGCCTAAGAATTTTTAGTTCGACTAGTAGTGTGTTTTGAAAAATCAGAGTAATTTACAACAAATTTTCGTAAAACATTGTTGTATTAAGGATTCTTATCGACATAACGAATAGGTAAACTACGACATATTAAGATAATGGGTGCTGAAAGTCCGTCGGCTAAGAGGATCTATATGGTCTCGGGTGAGGGTTGAGGTCTTCGTGATAGGGGGAACGGCGGGGTAAATTGCTGAAATTTTAGGTATTCAGCTCACCTCTTAATTTTCGATAAATGTTTACTAATTTCCCCTGTCTTTTATCAATTTTACCCAATTTTTGCCACTTTGTACCTACTGTATGCCAAATTTCGCTAAAATTTTCCGCGCGTCTCTAGTGCGCGGCGGAGGGTTTAGCGGAATATTCCAGGAAACGATAAATGTGGTATGGTGGGTCCGATTATTGGGGATAATCTCCACCCATGGATACCTATGGTGCAGATATATATTCCTAACGTACGGGAAATACAGAAATATATAGAGCGCTAAGACCTGTCTAGGAAATCCATGTTTCATGGGTTATAAATGTAAATTAAATTCTTTAATAACAGCAAAACTAACTTCTTTGTCCGACTACGAATTGTATTCTATCAAACATTAGTTTTAGTCATACGCTGTAGTTATAGACTTTAGTCATGCTTTGTTTAGAGACAGATAAACAAGTTGCTTATCTAAAGGTACCGCTGAATAGGGTTTTAGCTTTTGGCCGAACACTCCTCTCCTTCTGAAAAATATGTCGCAACAGTATAAAGACGACACCGGAGCTGGTTGTAAAATCACCTCTGATATCGACCGCGGTAAACGGATGTCATGGCCGCTAGGCATTGTTTAACGAAATCAGTAACCCCGACCAATTACTATTTCGAATTAGATTTTTTTGATGAATCCGAGAAGTATGCCGAGTGACATTTTCATTCCTTAAGCGGATCCTAGTGGTCGTGTCATAAACAATTGCAACATAATCAATTGAAACATTATTTTGCAGCTAAGTGTATAGTACATCATTTTAAAAAGGTGAAAACAATGTCGCCGCCTCACGAGCGCTACAATAAAGTCATAAAATCCGTATTTTATAGCTCTACGAATTGTAATCGAAGTATTTTTTGACGAAACACTTAGGCAATTTGAATAATCTGATCCAATGTTGCTCGGTAGAGCAATTAGATCGATGTGGTAGTATTTGCTAGCGTATTTATATCGGGGGGGGGGGTGATCGGGGAATCTTGACCCCGCCTCCCACACCGAGAACAACTGAGCCCCCAAAATTTGAAAAAATTACAAAGCAGAAAAACTATTAGATCACAATATGCTCGCCATGATAGGTGTAGACAGGTAAGACTGCCTCTTCCCTATAAAAATTTCTGGGTCCGTTGATCGCAGTATTTACATTTCTACCGAATTTTGTAGAATTTATGCATTGATCTTGTAGATAATAGTGAACGATTAGTTAATCAACAAGCACATTATTATAGTCTAATTAACAAATAAACGTGTGTCGCTGTGAACGACACGAATTTCTTATTCTTTTACTATTTTTTTGTTACATTTATTTTATAGTCGATGCTTTTTTGTATAAAATTTCTGTCATTATTATAAAAATTTGTCTTTAATAATAATCTATCCTTCGTTCGTACACTTGACTGCCTCCGCTGTCTAGTTAGAGTAGTTGTAAATACTGTCGTAGCTGTGTAGTAGATGCATAATCAATATTGTTGGCGATTTGCTGTATTACCTTTTTTTTCAGGACAAAAATGGCTCATTCATATACCGTCCACAGTTTTCAGAAACACGTAATTGAGGAAATTTCCGATGCAAAATATTGTTTTATTTGCAATATTATAAGAAAAGAAAAGCCTTTTTAACTGGTCGCTAGTAAAATATTACCTTTTTTTCAGGACAAAAATGAAGTCAGCTCATTCATATACCGTCCACAGTTTTCAGAAACACGTAATTGAGGAAATTCCGATGCAAAATATTGTTTTATTTGCAATATTATAAGAAAAGAAAAGCCTTTTTAACTGGTCGCTAGTAAAATGTTACCTTTTTTTCAGGACAAAAATGAAGTCAGCTCATTCATATACCGTCCACAGTTTTCAGAAACACGTAATTGAGGAAATTTCCGATGCAAAATATTGTTTTATTTGCAATATTATAAGAAAAGAAAAGCCTTTTTAACTGGTCGCTAGTAAAAAAAATAATGTACGAGAGTGAGTATTTAATGCAAGAGATTATAGTGTTTCAAAGTCTTTGTTTTGTAACTATTTTTTGTCCTTGTTTTCAACAAATGTGAGTCATTTTGCAGCGTGGCCTGAATGAATGAGTTTGTCTGATAACGATAAGCTGTGACATAATTTTCTGCTTTTGTCAGACTGAATTTTTGTAGTACTGCATTGATTGCTAGATCCAGTGACGCAGCACGTAAACATAAAAGTAGTTCCTGTAGAACACTGACTGCTATTGGTGCGACTGACCAAATACTGCTGCTGTCCACGGCTAGATTTTAGCTAAACTGATAAGCTTTTGCAAATACAACCACAAGGAATTGAAAACGTATAACTTGAACCTTAATAATATTTGAAAAAGAACAAACAAAAAGAATACAAGGGAAACCAAATCCGAATCTTCAATAATTTGCCATTATACTAGCCATCACAAGGTTATAATACAGAAACGATTAGAAAATCATTTGGATCGTCGGCGTTTCAAAGTTCAGTTTGGAAATTGCCAAAAGTAATAAAAAGCACAAGTAGGTATTTGCATCTCTGCGGCAAAATGGCCTAATAGGTTATGTTTCTTTTCTATAAAGATGTGGAAGTGAAAAAAATTGCACATTTTTCTCAAATTTTGTGCATTAAATGCCCAGCGGTAGTTTGGAATTCACCGAAGCAGGCGCTTAGTATATTGTATCATTAATGTTTTCTCCTTAATGTTGTCTTGCGAAGAAGCTTCATGCAAATATGGCGCATTATAATTTGCCACTAGTCTTGATCGCACTTTAGTTATCGTTTTGAAGGGTGCACGGCAAGCATCATACGCGGGCGTAAATTTAAAGCTAAAATTCTTTGCTCGGGTTATGTAGTCATAACGTATTGGACATAGTTGGTATTAACTATCAATAATACGACGACAAAATACGTAATAGACAATGAAGCACGTGCAGAATACAATGTCACGGCGTTACAGCTTGTCAATTTGAACTGAGTTCTACATGGCTCCATTTCAAAGTTAAGTCGTCTTGTAAGCATTTATTAAATTCAGTTCTTTGCTAAAATGTAGTGCGCTTTATAATAAATAGCATTAAATAAGAGTTCATAAAATTTTATAGAAGAGCGCGACAATATCTAAAACTTATATACTTTAGAGCAATAACGTGGTCGTTTTTTGAATAGGTCAAAAGGATTCCGTCAGTTAGATATTTACTGTATTTGCCTATATGCAAAAGTGTCTCCAAAGGCGAACCCTAAAAACCATAAAATTTTCACTTTAAGGTATGATATCTGAAGAAAAACACTTATTGGAAAGCCTTAAACGAAATAAGGTTCTGCCATTCTGACTATGCAACGGAAAACGTCATCTGTATATGGACAGGTACGCTACAAAATCAAACGAAACTCAATAATTTCACCAAGATGATATTTAGACAATATTTACGTCTAAACTTTTGCCTTCTACAAAGTCAAAGGTCGTAAAAACACAACTAGTATACTATATGTTTATTGGAACATATATATCTATATCGTGGGCCGTAATTATTTTGGTAGGGTCTGGGCATCATATGAAAACAAGGGTATTTTTTGCAAATTTAATACACTAAGTGCGAACGGTAGTTGGTAATAGTTGTCTCTGTGCAACTAAACCTTTACATACTTGATTAGTAGCTATGATTATAGCTAGGAGCCGGAACACTATATTGTAACTTATATACCAATAATATTCTAATAGCTCAATGTGTTTTGCTGACTGATAATTTTAGTGATAAATTGAAAATCAGATTTTCTCGACATTATGAGTATTTCTTGTTGGGCAACTACATTGGCTTCCAAAATCAACGGTGTTGACCAACAATTTCAATTAATAACTTGTTTAAAATTTGAATTACTCACCAACTTGAAATGGTTGACTATGATCGTCAATCCATTGTCCTAAATTATACTGACTACTAACAAGCAATAATCGGCGGGTTACGGCCAACTGTCCTTCTTATTGTGTGATCAGAACTAGCCTTGTACTCAAACTATAATTCAACTCCAAATATATAACTGAAACACGATACGTTGTGCTTTTAAATGTTTACTCAAGATCATTTCAAAATACGCCTCTACATATTTTCTTTGAACACAAACCCAGTTCATCACATTATGTTCCGACAATGATCACCAAATATGTGTATCATGCAAAACCGACAGCGGAATGGATATTTAGGAGTACCATGTATATAATATAGTCATGAGTAAGCTTCTTTAACTAATCCCGCAGCAACTGTTTGTAATACTATGTGTACACAAAATCTCACATCAGATGACATTTAGTAGCTTGGTTAACTGTCTATTTGATAACTTTATTCCGTTTTGTATTCCCCGCTCCTTATTCCTCGTGAATACGCTCTTAGTGGTAAATCCTTTTCATAGTATTCTAGCGACCTTTTATATTTAACCATGGATTTAAATAGATTGAAAGTTAGCAGTTAAATGAGAATACACAATATACGTAGTTGGAAAATATATATAGATATATATTACACATAAAGATATATGCATGCATATAGATGGTAAAACACAATTTGTTTACTTGTTGCGTGGTCTACATATATGTCACGATACCCGATTCCATTTTCTCTCGAGACCAGTTTCTTGCAACCGCTTAATAAAAGCTTGGTATTCAAAGATATTATTGTTCGTGGTGCGTAGTATTCAACAGTTGGTGCTTAATCTGACCGATGTTTCTTTCTATTGCTGCTTTTCATTTATGTTTCCGTTTTGTAGACCAAACTTGTTTATTATACCGAAATTTTTTAAGTTAGTTTTATTCACGGAATTATGATTTAAATGCTTTGAAAGTATGTATATAATTATTTTTTTGTTGACGAATTTCTAGCTTTCATAAGCGTAACATTGTGTTGATTAGCAAACAGCGCCCGCCATAAATTTGCGTGTGCCCACCCCTGCCCTATGCTCTCGTCCGCTCTTGCGGCACCCTTGCTGCAACCCGTAATTTATTATTGTAAAAAATGTAAAAAAATGAATCCTTCCTTCCTGAGATTAGTTAGCAATTTCGAGCACTATGCTTGTAACAAGTCTTAAAAGGAGCTAGAAAATAAGCTGTCAGCTGCGATGGACGATGTCAATATTTAATGTTCCTCATGTACGCTATGCTATAATTACTCTGGGAACATGCAAAACAATCTTTGAAGAAATCACATATTTTCAATTACAAGTTTAACAGCTACTGCTCAGGTAGGACCGAGATTTTGTTACCTGAAGTAAAATACCATTATATCTAATTAGAAAGTAGTTTATTGCTGTTTAGCTCTAAATATAGGTTTTCATATGCAGAAAAATGGTGTTCACTCTTGAAACCAATGCCCGAATACAATTACACAAGCATGTCCATGCATCTATTTTATATATTAAATACATGAATAAGGAAAGAGAAAACAAATGAAACGCTGATCTAATTTTAGGTTAGGAATAGTATCCAATTAAAACAACCACTGTATGTACGGATGACTTTAAAAACATTTGTAAAAGATTCTTTAGCTTCGAATATTAATAAATCAACTAATTTATATATATAACCGAAATGGGATTACTACAACCGTCACATTTTGTTTATATTTTCCTCTGATTGTTTTCAGATTCGTTTGTCACACAATCTCACTGTACCTTTCACTACTCGTAAACATGGAATGCTAATAAAATTAAATAGAGTTTCTATTTTATTAGAAAATTTAGCACTGACATACTCTTACATTTAAGAAAACAGTTGTAAAAACATTACAAAAATAGGAAAAAGCAACCAGTTACCTATTCTAATTAAGCGGATATTTTTCTATGCAGGATCTTACTAAGCTTCTTTAGCTTCGAATATTAATAAATCAACCAATTTATATATATAACCGAAATGGGATTACTACAACCGTCACATTTTGTTTATATTTTCCTCTGATTGTTTTCAGATTCGTTTGTCACACAATCTCACTGTACCTTTCACTACTCGTACACATGGAATGCTAATAAAATTAAATAGAGTTTCTATTTTATTAGAAAATTTAGCACTGACATACTCTTACATTTAAGAAAACAATTGTAAAAAAATTTACAAAAATAGGAAAATCCAACCAGTTACCTATTCTAATTAAGCGGATATTTTTCTATGCAGGATCTTACTAAGCTTCTTTAGCTTCGAATATTAATAAATCAACCAATTTATATATATAACCGAAATGGGATTACTACAACCGTCACATTTTGTTTATATTTTCCTCTGATTGTTTTCAGATTCGTTTGTCACACAATCTCACTGTACCTTTCACTACTCGTACACATGGAATGCTAATAAAATTAAATAGAGTTTCTATTTTATTAGAAAATTTAGCACTGACATACTCTTACATTTAAGAAAACAATTGTAAAAAAATTTACAAAAATAGGAAAAGGCAACCAGTTACCTATTCTAATTAAGCGGATATTTTTCTATGCAGGATCTTACTAAGCTTCTTTAGCTTCGAATATTAATAAATCAACCAATTTATATATATAACCGAAATGGGATTACTACAACCGTCACATTTTGTTTATATTTTCCTCTGATTGTTTTCAGATTCGTTTGTCACACAATCTCACTGTACCTTTCACTACTCGTACACATGGAATGCTAATAAAATTAAATAGAGTTTCTATTTTATTAGAAAATTTAGCACTGACATACTCTTACATTTAAGAAAACAATTGTAAAAAAATTTACAAAAATAGGAAAATCCAACCAGTTACCTATTCTAATTAAGCGGATATTTTTCTATGCAGGATCTTACTAAGCTTCTTTAGCTTCGAATATTAATAAATCAACCAATTTATATATATAACCGAAATGGGATTACTACAACCGTCACATTTTGTTTATATTTTCCTCTGATTGTTTTCAGATTCGTTTGTCACACAATCTCACTGTACCTTTCACTACTCGTACACATGGAATGCTAATAAAATTAAATAGAGTTTCTATTTTATTAGAAAATTTAGCACTGACATACTCTTACATTTAAGAAAACAATTGTAAAAAAATTACAAAAATAGGAAAAAGCAACCAGTTACCTATTCTAATTAAGCGGATATTTTTCTATGCAGGATCTTACTAAGCTTCTTTAGCTTCGAATATTAATAAATCAACCAATTTATATATATAACCGAAATGGGATTACTACAACCGTCACATTTTGTTTATATTTTCCTCTGATTGTTTTCAGATTCGTTTGTCACACAATCTCACTGTACCTTTCACTACTCGTACACATGGAATGCTAATAAAATTAAATAGAGTTTCTATTTTATTTGAAAATTTAGCACTGACATACTCTTACATTTAAGAAAACAGTTGTAAAAAAATTACAAAAATACGAAAAGGCAACCAGTTACCTATTCTAATTAAGCGGATATTTTTCTATGCAGGATCTTACTAAGCTTCTTTAGCTTCGAATATTAATAAATCAACCAATTTATATATAACCGAAATGGGATTACTACAACCGTCACATTTTGTTTATATTTTCCTCTGACTGTTTTCAGATTCGTTTGTCACACAATCTCACTGTACCTTTCACTACTCGTACACACGGAATGCTAATAAAATTAAATAGAGTTTCTATTTTATTAAAAAATTTAGCACTGACATACTCTTACATTTAAGAAAACAGTTGTAAAAAAATTACAAAAATAGGAAAAAGCAACCAGTTACCTATTCTAATTAAGCGGATATTTTTCTATGCAGGATCTTACTAAGCTTCTTTAGCTTCGAATATTAATAAATCAACCAATTTATATATATAACCGAAATGGGATTACTACAACCGTCACATTTTGTTTATATTTTCCTCTGATTGTTTTCAGATTCGTTTGTCACACAATCTCACTGTACCTTTCACTACTCGTACACATGGAATGCTAATAAAATTAAATAGAGTTTCTATTTTATTAGAAAATTTAGCACTGACATACTCTTACATTTAAGGAAACAATTGTAAAAAAATTACAAAAATAGGAAAAAGCAACCAGTTACCTATTCTAATTAAGCGGATATTTTTCTATGCAGGATCTTACTAAGCTTCTTTAGCTTCGAATATTAATAAATCAACCAATTTATATATATAACCGAAATGGGATTACTACAACCGTCACATTTTGTTTATATTTTCCTCTGATTGTTTTCAGATTAGTTTGTCACACAATCTCACTGTACCTTTCACTACTCGTACACATGGAATGCTAATAAGGCAAAAAAACCCAACCCGAGCCAACCCACACAACCCCCCACAGAACAAAAAAGATAAACACCACCAAAAAACAAAAAAAAGAAAACAAAACAACACCCAAGCAACCAGACCCCCAAACAAAACCGAACACCTATACCAACCACACCCCCCACACGACAAAAAGACAAAACCACCAAAAACAAAAAACAAAAAGAAAAACACACCAGCAGACCCAGAACCCCAAACAAAAAACCAGAAAGAACCAACACACATTACCCAACCCACAAGAACCACACCCCACCACACAGGAGAAATTAAATAGAGTTTCTATTTTATTAGAAAATTTAGCACTGACATACTCTTACATTTAAGAAAACAATTGTAAAAAAATTACAAAAATAGGAAAAAGCAACCAGTTACCTATTCTAATTAAGCGGATATTTTTGTATGCAGGATCTTACTAAGCTTCTTTAGCTTCGAATATTAATAAATCAACCAATTTATATAACAAAAACAACACACAAAAAGATAGCAATAACCACATACCACCAACACAAAGAAAAAATAAATAGATATATAAACAACACAAAAAAAAACAAAAAAAAAACAAAAAAGAAAAAGCAACCAACCAAAAAGCGGATAGAAGAACAAGGGAAAACAATTTATATATATAACCGAAATGGGATTACTACAACCGTCACATTTTGTTTATATTTTCCTCTGATTGTTTTCAGATTCCTTTGTCACACAATCTCACTGTACCTTTCACTACTCGTACACATGGAATGCTAATAAAATTAAATAGAGTTTCTATTTTATTAGAAAATTTAGCACTGACATACTCTTACATTTAAGAAAACAATTGTAAAAAAATTTACAAAAATAGGAAAATCCAACCAGTTACCTATTCTAATTAAGCGGATATTTTTCTATGCAGGATCTTACTAAGCTTCTTTAGCTTCGAATATTAATAAATCAACCAATTTATATATATAACCGAAATGGGATTACTACAACCGTCACATTTTGTTTATATTTTCCTCTGATTGTTTTCAGATTCGTTTGTCACGCAATCTCACTGTACCTTTCACTACTCGTACACATGGAATGCTAATAAAATTAAATAGAATTTCTATTTTATTAGAAAATTTAGCACTGACATACTCTTACATTTAAGAAAACAATTGTAAAAAAATTTACAAAAATAGGAAAATCCAACCAGTTACCTATTCTAATTAAGCGGATATTTTTCTATGCAGGATCTTACTACGTATCTACTTTTCATAGCAGTAACATAACAATAGTATACCTATGTATTTAAAATCTAATGACGAAATAGCTAATTTTTCATCAATGTTTTGGATCTTAAAAAGAAAGTAATTTTTCTGGCAAACAATGTGTACAGACCTGACTGGGTTTTAGAAAAGAGCTCCAAATTTCTACAAAGGCACTTTAATTTCGGCAGTATTTTGTTCTCAAAACGTTAAAGTTTGCAGATTTTGCATATTAATTCGTATAAGTTTCACAAAATATTACAGATATTGTTGAATACAGTGCTAAATGTGAAATATATTTGTAATATTTAATTTGTTTTGACGCTAGCCGTCTTGAAAAAGGCAAATGTAGTTCTCAAAAGCGTTCATGTGAGTGAAACCTACGTAAAACATTGATCAGAAACCGCAAGTTTGAATCACATTTAGCGCGCTTACTTTTGTGTGAGGAGAGCATTTTGTTTCACAAATTGATTTTATTATATAATATACTATCGTTGTTATTTAGTAGTTAGTCGTATAATTTTTATGTTGGTAAAATGAAAACAAGTAGTAACCTCGCGCTTACACACTCAATTATTATTTATTTAACTTATTGTAGTAACTTACTCCTAGTTTATTTAAATTTTTTTCACCAACCTTGTGCAGCTATCACATACTTTGTAAATCTTATGTCATTGGTGGATATGGCTCTGTTTGAGGGAGTGTATCAAATAATTATGTTACCCGCTGTATATAAATTATAGCCATATGCTATGATTTCTCAAATTGGATTATAACTTGGTCATCTCTTCTCGAAATACGCAATCATATTTTTTTATCTGTGCTACTATTAATATTGCTGAATATTATTACATACTATTACCTAGAATCGATCATGCTAGCCTCTGCCGAAGAGTGTAACTCTTTTCAGCATTCCCAAATTAACGCCTGCGCGACGTCGCGGCAGTCTTCGTCCTTACCCCGCCATCTGTGACCCATTTAGCGGGTTATAATGTATGAATGACTACCCCACACATGCTCTTGGACCACAAATCCAAACCCCAACCAGGTTATTCGAGGGCCGACGTACGCACCATCCACATTCTTGCACATCGAAATAAACACTGTTATACTCTTCAGTAGAATAGCACATTATCGACCTATGCTATTGCTACTACCAAGAGTGCATTAGAGAAGAGTATGACACCTCCCTGAACTCATATGTTAGCCCGTGTTTGATGACGAGGACGTTTTCGGCCTGACCCTCCAGTTTCTGGGGGGTCGAGATGCCCCGACCCCCTTAGTTTGTGGGCCGCCAGTTTTATGGTAGCTCGGACCCCCAGTTTTGAGCGGTCGGTCGGACCCCCCCAATTTCTGCGGGGAAGTCGGTTTATAGGCAGCTGCTTATGAACCGACCCCCCCCCCCAAAATTGGGTAGGGGTCCGACCGACCCTCCTCAAAAACTATGGCGGTCCGAGCTACCCCCCCCCAGAAACTGGGGGGGGGGTCGGAACATCTCGACACCCTCCCAGACACTGGAGGGGGTGGGCCAAAAACGCCCGCGTCATCAAACACGGGCTAACATATGAGCGCAGGGAAGTGTCATACTCTTCCCTAATGCACTCTTGCTACTACTAACAAATTACTGTTCAGTTCACCAAACCCATTCGATTTTAAAAAATATCTCTCATTTTTTATTTTATTTTATAAAATTTTAAAAATTATTATATTATAAGCTATCTATAATTGTCATTTTTATCGATCGATGACACAATAGCTGCTGCTTGCTTTTGCGTTTTTGTCGTAAAAATAACGCTCATACGGGGACCAGTTTTTCATTCTTTCTATTGTTCAGATCAGCAAGATTTTTTTACTCTTCAAATTTCAATTTCAAATACCACATGTATTATATATAAATTATATTATAATAAATAATAATTATTTTTGCTGTGCAATATTTCACAAATTTTTTTAGTTGCGCGAAATAAATATAATTATGTATTACGTACATATATAATTATAATCATGTATGTTTTTTATATATAATTATATATATACACGAATATATATAATATGTAATACATACAATGTATGATACATATACATGTATTTTGATGCTTCATATTTCACTAGAATACATAATTTAATATACATGTATATTATATATTATATTCGTGTATATATGTAAATATAATTATATGTAAAAAACATACATGATTATACTTATACATGTAAAACATAATTATATTTATACACACGAATATAATATATAATATACATGTATATTAAATTATGTATTCTAGTGAAATATGAAGCATTAAAATACATGTATATATGTATCATACATTGCATGTATTATATGCTCGAGTTCTGATGTACCCAGTGTCCACGGGTTTTGGAGGGTCGGAGTACAACTATGTCGTATATCCCCAGTATTTATCAGCCTCTCTATGGACATCTATGAAATTATGACACAGAAATAGTAGGTATAAACTAGATGCAATTTATCAAAATTGTAGTTACTTATTGCAAAAAATATATAAGTATTACACATTTGTTACTATATATATATTGTTAGTTCCTGCACAGACTCTGAAGTTTTACGTTATGTCGAAAGAGTTTGTATTCATGTTCATAGTTTAATAACTTAGCTAGCTATATTGTGTTAGCAGTTGTTTTATTATTAAGGCGTGTTCACACGCTCAAACTTTATGCTCAAACTTTCATCAAAATTTGAGCTCAAATTTTGAACAAATTTTGATCAAAATTTGAAAGCATCTTTTTTGCATTTTTTGCAAGTTTGATCGTGTGAACACTGATCAAACTTTCTCATGAATATTCCTGTAGCCAATCATGGACGAGATGTATTACCTGAAAAAGTTTGAACTCAAACTTTGATCTCAAATTTTGAAATATCGCAATTTTCATTTAAAAATCACCGTCAAATTTTGATCAAATTTTGAGCTAAAATTTTGAACTCAAAATTTGAGCAAAAAGTTTGAGCGTGTGAACACGCCTTTACACATTTGCCTTTGGAAATTTTTTAAATGAAATAACCAAAAATAGGTTTTACGGAGTTAAAAAAAGACGAATATCTTATTCACATAATATTTAGCATTCTTACACCTTATACATTATATAATTTATTAATAAACAAATTTATTAAGTTCCTATGGTTCGTACGAGATGTTACATTTGTTTGTTTGCACTGTTTATATATACAAAGAGGTTGAAACAGAAAGCCAGTTTGTAGGACAAAATGACCTCACAATATTGTAAGCAGAAAATGTGTTTTAAGTTTCTAATTAAGGTTTAATTTAACCCTCTCATGCCCACTAGGCCCAAATGGACCCAACACACAGTGCGACTCGTTGTGTTTACTGAGTTTGTCGTATATCGTACGTTTGAACGTGCGTTGTTATTCGCTCGCATAGTGAGGTTCCTTAAGGAACCGAGCAAACAGCTCTCAGATAGCTCAGTGGTTTGCGTGCAAAAGTTTCACCCATGCGTTTCGGGTTCGATCCCTGGCGCAGGCTTGAGTTTGTCAAACATTGCACGATACACAAATTAATTCGGGCATGAAAGGGTTAACTCTCATTTTCTGGAATGTAACTGAGAAATAGTTTTTCATGCTCTAGATAGATTATTAATTTCAAAAATTCAATATAAAAATGAGCTTCCACATTTTCATTATATCAAAAACGCGTATACTATTTTGCCAAACTGCATTTAACCAACTTTAACAAATTATTAGGGAGCAAAATACTGCTCAAATTGGGACAAATTTCTCCCTTTGTACAAAATTTGGCTCTGTTTTAAAAAGTCGAACCAGCCCTTCTCCATGATTTTTCGGAAATAAGATATACCCTCTTAAAGATCACGCTTTATATTGAAAAATCGCCGCTAATGGTCATAGGCAAACACGCAGTTTTCTACGCAGTACTTAATTAATGATTTGTATATAGCGATTATGAAAAAATAGTAAGCTCGCGCTTTACTAAAGATTATTGAAATTATATCCGTACTAACACTCAAATTGATCTACGACTAATCAATTTCGACTAGATAGAACTCTAGCGCTGCGATTCTTTGTATACCGATATATTTGTTCCTGGTGGGACACCTTTCGTTAATGCAAACAGAAATATATCTCATATTACTGTTAGGAAGGCCCGAATTTCTCTTTTCAGTAAGAACGCAGCAAAGCTCGACGACTTAAATCCAAATTGAATTTTGTTGTCAATTTTAGGAATTTAGTTAAGTTATTGCTCAAGTACGGTTCCAGGGGATATAATTTCTTTGTCTTACTGTCAATGTGTCCAAATATTTCGTATATTTACAATTAGAAGTGAAGGAAATCCATCCTTTTTAAACATTCTCCTATGTGTAATTTTACTTCCCAAACGCTCTGTTACAAAACTTCTCTTGATTTTGCAACCGTGCTTAGCTAAATTACTACTCACATGGGGTGCACTCACTAAATATGGGGTGCAACAACAGTTGTTTTGTTATTATAACGACTGAATGAAAATTCGGGTTTACTGGAAAGCGTTCAACTTTTTGCTTTTTTTCGATATATTACTTAGCGCCGGCTCGACTGTTGTATTCGATATTCTCTACGGACTTTAACCCAAACTTAAAATTTTTCAATGTATTAAACAACCTTCTGTAAAATATCGGCATATCCTTCCTGGTCTAAAGTAAATGTTTTAGCAGCTTTCCGAAACAATTTTTTGACAATTTGATTTCTTTAATTTTTTTTATAGAAATAATGTGTTTGAATTCTGCTATAATTTCAATGTCAACAGCCCAGCGATTGTTCGTTGTAAAAAACCAGTGGCCATTTTTACACTGACTGCCAATACTGAAAAAATCGTGTTTGTGTTCAGGTTTATGTTGGCAGTGAGCGGACTAGGTATTTCGGACACCATCATATACGCGTACCCAAACGAACGACGCCGGTGGCAGTGCCCCCAGCTTTGGGGATATTGCATAAAAACCTCGGTTAACATCGGGCACAAAAATTTTTCACTTGCTAAAATCATGTTCAATTAACCCTCAGTGCCTGGGCGCTCCCCGACTGAAATTGTCTGGTGACGTCACGGAATCAGAGATGATTTTTTATTACGACTAGGACCTGCAGTAGATGAGTAATTGTTGTCTGTCATGGCCTACTAAGAGACCAATATAAATAATAATTCCTGCATTTCTAGAAAAAATAATAATACAGATACATAGTTTATGTATATATATATATATATATATGTATATACAAATACTGAGTGTATTTTTTGTTGCAGTACGTGTGGCTTTTAATACTAGCAATAACGATATAATTGGTACAATAATACATCAGTCAATTTCAATGTTTTGTATATATATGGCAAGATGCCAGATATAAACAAGTAAGTTTGCAACATTTAGCATTGATACTATAACTAAACCAGAGACCGAAGTCTAGTTGGAACTATGTGGAATTTAGGTTGTGTCTTGTGGTATAGTTTCGCAGCTCGAGTTAGCTACAAACCCAGTTGATGTTTTTTTTTAATTTAATATAATTTACTATTATGTCATCAGTTTCAGAACGCAATTCTAACATAAACCTCGGTCGACTCCTTTATTATCGATCGAATCATTGTTATTGAAGTGGATTTTTAGCATTTATTTATTGACTTACTTCATTTATTATGTTCCTTCTGGATATTTTGCAATGCACCAAGAAGATCCGTATCTTCAAAAGCAGCAGTCGGGTCCGGTGCGGTCTACGATTTGTCGCGGGGTCGATTCGCTCGGGGTTAAAGTTTGAACGCGATACTGTCTCTGTTAACATACGCGTAAATCCACGGGGGTTCCTGGTTCAAGACCCCGAAGAATTTGATCAGCGAAGTTGACAGTACTGGCGGACCCCCACGCACAAATTACGGGTCATAGTACATGCTGAGAATTTCGATACTCGGATAATCTCGGCAGTGCGAAATTCACAACGCACAGAGAAGCTTTGTATACCGTTTAATTTCCGGATCTGACTGATATGACTCGATACACCGTGAATCAGCTGATCCCACTAATACAGAACATTTTTACAGCATCAGAATATTTTACGATTGATTAATATCAATATTTTTTGGCCAAGAGATACGATTGTTTATTTGCCGTTTTACTGTTTTTTGACAAGTATACTAAAATGCCGCTGATGAAATTACAAATACGAATAACTTATATATATGTAATATCATAGTGTTACTTTAGGTGTACACCCGACAGTATGGAGGAGCAAAGTTTTGAAGGGATCGCAAACGGACAATTAAATGGTACGTCGCCAAGTCACAGCGTTACAACAACTTCACCAAGCGCATCTCACGACCAACATAACCACCATCATTCATCTACGTCACCAACTGGGTCGCTTGGCAACGCCGCTAATCTTTCTTCTGACAGTGGATTCGTTCAACGAACGACTAACTTTATGTGAGTCTATAGATACAAGATTGTGTATCTTTTGTATTATTGATATTTTGATACCCGACCATAAAATAATTTCGATAACTAGTAACTGATAGTCTTCTTTACGTATAACGGAGTGAGGGATAAAATTTCTAAGAAAAATTAAAATTATTGGGTCATGGTTGCATCCTGCAAATAATTGGGTACTTACAGTCTATTTATATGCACATACTAATTTTCAAATTATAGTGTAATTACTGTGTCATATGACATAGAACCCAAAAATGACTGAGCGCATTAAATTTTGTAACACGCACATATTTTCATATTTAATGGTGCTATGTTAGCTGCCGCTAATTTGGTAACGTCCAGTATAGGCTTAATTTTGCGATTTTTTTAATTTTTCTACATAGAACCAAATTATGTGTGGAAAATTTTGTTATCTTCCGCTTCAATATTAAAGTGGATGATCTATATATTGGGTTGTGGGAGAATTTACAGCGTGCTACGAAGGTATTAGTTGAGATAATTCTGCTTATTGTTTGAGATTTTATGTTTTTTATATATTGTTAACAACTGTCATTGTTAACATTGTTTAGCCGATGATGGATTCTTTGGTCGGTGCCAACGGCTAACACTTGCCGAGCATTTATTTGTTAAGTGGTATACGCTTGTACAGTTTTGGTCGCTATCAATAAAGATAAATTGGACCATTTCAGCCCATTTTCGTTCAATTTTTCACAGCTAATCTGCGATTCGATACGACAATAATTTGGTTTCACTAAACACTATAAACAATTCTCAGTTTAGAATTAATAGAAAACTCTCAGTGTTTATCGCAAATCAACAACGATGTTTCATTAGGTTTCCAGTTTAGTCGTTTGAAATTTTGACTCACAGTCAAAACCTTCAGCAAAGTACTTAGTTCTCGTCAGCAGAATTGAGTTAATATGATCAGGAGTGTATTAGGGAAGAGGGCGACACTTCCCGGCACTCACATATTTACCCGTGTTTGATGATACGGGCGTTTTCGGCCTGACTCCCCCAGTTACTGCGGGGTCGAGATGTCCCGACCCCCCAGTTTTTCAGCAGCTGCTTATGAACCGACCCCCAGGAATTCAGGCCGAAAACGCCCGTATCATCAAACACGGGCTAATATGTGAGTGCAGCGAAGTGTCACACTCTTCCCTAATGCACTCTTGATATGATCATACTAGTAGATAACTAATTGAACAGTTTTACCATTATATTAACTTTGGCCTCCATCATGTATCATATATATGTGCCTATTCTTTATACTTCGAAGGTCAGCGTTTGGTATCAAATCGTGCCACAGTTTTTTCTACAAGCTTCTTTTAGCTGCTTCATTGTGTTAAAATTATTGTGTTTTTGTTTCTCATGAGATTAATTTAAGCAATTTGCTAACGCTCAGAATACAACTATATTGCTGCAACGAATACCACAACTGATCATCGACTTTTAAGTGACAGTTTTTGTTCCGCGCCTATACAGTGTAGAAAGAGATGAACGTCGTTGTTGAATACATTAAATCCGAATGTGTAGTCTTTGTCATGACCAAACTTCGGTACCTGGACAATCCTAATGTATCAAATGTCATAACTGGTTGTGACAGATTTTAGTGAAGGCCAATGCGCTAACATTAATATCCGGCCAAGAAGCAGTGAGAATTAGCTTCTCGTAAGAGTGAAAATTTCACAGTACTGTATAATTTGTAAGATGTCACGCTGTGAATGTCAAAAATTTACACATGCTGTTTTAAATGAGGAGAAGGACTGGAATAAGTTATTGGCTGAAAAAAGCCTTGGCTTATTTGTTAATTTACTTGGTAATATAATTACAACGTGAACTACAACAACATTATCACAAAACGCTTGATGCTTCGTATAACTCTTCCTGGATATGACCAAACTGATGTACAGACAGACCAGTTTTGTAACGATTGAACCTGGGACATTTATAACACGCAATTATTTATCAAACTTTGGTTCTGTGCTTCTTGATTCCATTTAAGTACGTTTTTGCAAATGCTGGTGTCTGGACAATACGCTTTTGCGATATGTTTCAATTTAGAGTTACTACATGTAAGCCTGAAACGAAATGCAATCTCTGGGACGACTGCATTTTATTGCAAGACAGGTTTAGTAATATTGTGATCAGAAACTCTTTTGTTTGATGCATAAGGTGGGTCGCGTGAGTTCTGGCCAATTAGTGCAGATAAGTTTTTGTTCACAGCGAAACGGAATTTTCGACTGAACTAAGCTATTTATTGGGTATTTGCTGAACATACGCTGGTTCCTTCTGTCGATGTACGCACTCGTAGTTTTAATCGAGGAGAGAATATAGCTCAACCGCTGGTTTTGTAAGATGTAACAAAAAATCAAATATTGTGGTGAGAAACTCTTTTGTTTGATGCATAAGGTGGGTCGCGTAAGTGTTGGCCAATTAGTGCAGATAAGTTTTTGTTCACAGCGAAACGGAATTTTCGACTGAACTAAGCTATTTATTGGGTATTTGCTGAACATACGCTGGTTCCTTCTGTCGATGTACGCACTCGTAGTTTTAATCGAGGAGAGAATATAGCTCAACCGCTGGTTATGTAAGATGTAACAAAAAATCTAATATTGTGGTCAGAAACTCTTTTGTTTGATGCATAAGGTGGGTCGCGTAAGTGTTGGCCAATTAGTGCAGATAAGTTTTTGTTCACAGCGAAACGGAATTTTCGACTCAACTAACCTATTTGCTGAACATACGCTGGTTCCTTCTGTCGATGTACGCACTCGTAGTTTTAATCGAGGAGAGAATATAGCTCAACCGCTGGTTTTGTAAGATGTAACAAAAATCTAATATTAACGCCATTTGTAGCAATTATTAATTAAATAAATTTCTTATCGGTCGAATGTTGTGATCGTTTGATGTGTTCTTCCTTTGACAACACAGAGAAACCTATTAAAAATTGGAAGCTTTATATAATTATTGATAATCTGTTTGTTTGTTTATTCCAACTATGTTAGCTCAATATATATATCTGCTCGATCAATGAGTCCTTCCGGGTGATCATGGATACAGTTGTGTGTGATGGAGTGGATCAGGATCAGCGCCTTTGTCTTACAGGTATCACACTTGGTTTGTTGTATCAAAATACATGATGTGGAAACCTAAAGAATATTGCTAAACCTATGAATTATCAGGGGTGTTTGGGGGTGGAAATTTGTTCACGGGGTCACTGGATTTGCTAGATGGGGCACAATTTAACACACCTGGCGCGTCTAAACGTGCATTACACTTTTCTATCACCCTTGACACGTCAATTCCATTCTCGTCGTTCTCTCTTAGCTACGCCGTTATTATATTTACGCTTTTTTAATTATGAATTGATTTCAGTATTTATTATTTCAAGTTATTTGTGTACATCTGTATTTCTGTTACGGTTTATTTTACCACAAAATTATTTGAAATCTTCTTTAAAGGATACATTCAAAGTGTCACTGCTTGAATAATCGTGTTTTGTCGGGAACAGTACATTTAAATGTAGCCAGTATGTGTAATAAAGATTCAAGAGAACTTTGAGCTGGTTCTAATTTTATTTTATTGTATATAGATGAGTTAAGTTTTTTTACGCGCATCACCAAAAAGTACTGGGCGGCACCAACCCACCCGTTTGGCTATGCTCATTCCAATGAAGACGGTACGCAAATATATAAAAATTCTGTGTTCGCGACTGTTCTGGTCGAATCGCGGGATAAGGCGGGCCATGATAGATAAGGATAGATCCCAAGCCATTACGCATAAACCATACGGCTATCGCTGTATACATTGAAGCAAACACATTCAAAAATGCGATGCTGACGCTGCTAATAAGGTGTTTCACCGGTATCGTCGGTACGTTCACAGCATGTGTTTTCATTTGTAGAGACCGCCTTCATGAATCATCATATCATGGATTTGTAATAATATCCATGTGACTGAACCCCATATGTATATATTTAAAATCAACTTGTGTTACAATTTGTATCCCAAACCGTTTGTGGATAATTATTATTTGTTTTATGTTTACGACTTCTGGAAATTTTATTCGTCTGCGCTGGTTTTACCAGATTTATTTACTAACAGAATATTTTCACTATTGTATTTTAAATAATATTTTTATCTTAAAATATTGTTATTTCTAAAGATTTTGAAGTGTGAGCCGAAACTAATTAAATATATATTTCTAATCGATTAAGCATAATGTGGTTTTGTAAAGCCTTGTAAAAACATAGATTCGAAGCCGAAAAGTATATACCACATGCGCTATTTCACATTTAAAATGTACGAGGCCGTACAATAGAAGCGGTGGCCAAGTAATTCGACCCAACGGTAATTTAAATGGTATTGATTTCTACATTGAATGAAGATTCTTCTCCAAAAATAACCAATTCGCTGGATAGTTGTTTCCCATTATGCTAAAAATGTATGAGGCCGTACAATAGAAGCGGTGGCCAAGTA